>JALIZH010025416.1:0-28420 GCA_030522465.1 Rhipicephalus appendiculatus
GTGGATTTATTTGATTGAATGTGATACTACGTGATTGTAGGCTTGTGATACCGATTTCATCGTGTGTGGGGAAGTGAAGCGTTGTGGAACTTTCCTCGTGTGAGCCATACGTGGTTGTGCACTTCCTGCGACCTGGGCCGCGTTTGCGGCGAGATCCAGCCTGAGTGCCCCATTCCGAACGGCAGAATTCTTCAAGTGCGGGCTCGCGGACATGAGTAGCCTGTAGGTGAAGTCGTGAAAATACCAAGGCAAGAACACCGACGCTTGGCATGAGTCCGCCACTGTTTTCGACAGAGTTCACCGCAACGAGCAACCAGCAGCCCCGTGCTTCAAAGTGGACTCGCGAATCGCAAGCTGCAGATAAGGCCACGCGTTGACTGCTCTTACCTCTCATCGAACATTTCTTATCGCATCCAATTTATTCTAAAGATTAACTATTGATCGCCCTCTTTTCTTTATTCTGTTATTATGCTGTGCTTGCAATTCTATTCGCTATTATATTTCTATTTTCTTACCGATCGAATGGGCACGCGTGGGAGGTTTTCGTGGAAATGTGGTTCATGCCGTAGTTTGGGCTACTGAGATGTGACATCGCAGCTACTACCTCGTCAAATGCTTAATTTTAGTTGGTGTTTTACAACTAGTGTTATTTCTAAAATTTAACTGTGAATTCGTTGTTCACTTGGCTAAATCTAATGCTACTGTAATATTTTAAGTTATTATCTTTACATCGTTTTCTTTTATGTTAAAGGTTTATTTACTGTGCAACTGAGTCCAACTGTGCTAACGTTAATTTGTGCTCAAAATATTCTGCAAATCACGAGTGCGTTTGAAGTGTGTTCACTTAGTGTTTTTTTCTATGTTGAGTAAGTCAATCGTGTGACTAGTAATGGAAGTGAATATCTTTGAATCAGTAGTGTCGTGCACACAAAAATAAAGATTTTTAATGCAATTTTTCGTCGATTTGTTCTCGCTCACGCATCTTCTAGATCGTGTTGTCTTCTACTGGCAACTTGTTTGTACATATACGCATGTTGCCGAAAGGCAAGTGTTTGTACGCAGTGTTAGAATGCTAACAGAGTGCGTAACCACCGCTGCGGCTTAGTGGATGCGGTGTCCGCGGCTCCTGATCCGAAACACGGGTGTTCGGTCTTGGCCGCGGCGGTCGCATTTCGACGGTAAAGAAATCCTAGAAGCCAGCGGTCTCGCTGTGGGAAGTAACAAAGCGCTAACAGAGTGCGTATGAGCGTGCTTCATTAGAATGGTTGTAACCAACTGCTGCCAGAGGGTATACAGACACAGGTTACTAGATGGTTGACAGTAGGCTTACGGACAGTCTTTCTTTTGAAAGAATGTTACTAGGGCGTCAAATGAACAATGTTCACAGGCCGTTACTACGAGGTCACCAGACCGCCTATGGACATGACTCTGTTCAAAGTTGGGAGCCAGAGCGTTGACAGAAAGTTGGTTCACAGGCCGTTACTACGAGGTCAACAGACCACCTATGAACATGACTCTGTTCAAAGTTGGTGGCCAATTGCAGCCAGAGCGTTCATAGAACGTTAGTAAAGAAGTATAAAGACAGTTAGTAGACACCATTTTGATTGTTGATAGGTTCTAGTAACAACTGTCTTTAGACCGTCAAGTCAACGTTACCAAAAATTTTTGTAAGGGGTCTCGGGCCTAGTTCACCTCGCGCCCGCTCTGGCGCCTCAGCTCCCCCCCCCACGGAGAAGCGCTTCCACATGCATTTGTACGGGCGACAGTGACTCTAATCAGGTCGTAAATAACGCGTTTTGCAGTTGCACATCACAGCTTGAATATTGCAGTCGTTATTAGAAGGGCCCATTACACCACATATGTGAAAAGTTTGCCCTAGGAATACGAAGCTTTCGTAGAGTGGGGCTCAATACTCTCCATGAAGGCTGCCCTCTTGAATCACCTGCAGCGAAAAGTGTCACTGATCGCGTTAATGGGGAGGTAATCACCGGGCAGATTCCAAGGGCTGACGTATCGGCCCACCGAAGCGCACCACGAAATCACAGACAATTTAAATGTAGGTCCTTCTAGTGCACCAGCGAAGGCCTGCTGCGGTCGAAAGACCGAGTTAGAGCCAAGAGTTGACAACACAAACAAAATGTATTCTCAGGTAAGGCAGTACAAGCATCACACAAACTTGCACACTCGGCTGGTATCAATTACAACTCACAACATCAGTTACCGCTGCAAGTGCAATCTCATCCATTAGAAACTATCCAAGAACACTTAAAGGCCTTGAATATTCACCAAATGTGTGCAGCACACAATTCTTCGGAACGTTTCTCGAATACATCTCTTCTACGAAACACTCAAACGAACTGCAGCGCTGATCGTCGTCTCGGCGACACTCTTCAAAACAGAGCTCTCACGGCGTCATCACTCGATTCTTCAAGATCGACTGACCGCACTACACGACTCACCCGAACAACATAACTCCTTCGATGAACCCGCACTACCCTCCAACACCTCTCGTTTGGATCCTTCGCGGCTTCGCGAACATTTTAAGTTATTGTTCGGCGCGTACCACAGCAACAGCTAGGGGAAAGGGATTTGTCTCGTCGGTCCGTCTGCGGCGGTCGGCCCCCAAAAAGAGGCCCCAATACCGTGCGCTTGTTTTATCTACCGGCCGCGCCGCTAAGATGTCTCGAATTCTCCGGATCTGCGCGGGCGTTAGGCTGTCGCGATGGCGTCTTCGGTATAGAGAGCAAGGGCGTGGCCTGGGCGCCTTTTGATACTTCTTTTCTTTTCTCGTTGCGCGCGACCGTCCGCGCGGCGATGATTTGATGCTGTCGTCTGGAAGCGGCGCCGCACGTCTGATTTGGCGCTTATTTGTGACAAAAAGAAGGTTCCTATTAAGAATAATACGCTTCCCGACACTGTAGATCGCAGGGGAATACGTGGTAATTCACAGTAGCGTCTCTAATCGCGTTCGAGCTGCTCAGTGGCACACAACAACTTGGCGGCATCACACCACGGGAAAAAGCTGTCTGCCACACACGTGCGCACCAAAGAACCGTTTCAAGCACAAGAAACATGAGGCAAGCTGCCCCCCACACACGATCACACACACACAAAAAAAAAAAAAAACACGAAGAAGCACACAGACACGCATATATCCTGAGGCAACCCCACTGGAACACGAAGTGTCGTCTGCTTCATGGGCTGGAGTTGGGGCGCCCTCACTAAAAAACTCCCAAGCATTTCCCCGAGGGTGAACATGGTTAAGTGCGAATGCACGGGGTGATGCTATGAGGGGGGAGTAAAGTTATGATTAAAGTGTAATTAATGAATTTAAAGTGTTGTTGTCATGATGCATTGTACACACACACACAGCCACGGCGCGAGGCGCCAGCTGCACAGCGCGCCGTGACGTCACACCGCGGAGAGCGGTGCGGGGAGCGGCGCGCGCCCGCGCAAACCGCGGTGAGGAGGCGGAGCGCGCGCAGTCACGTGGGGTGTGACGTCGCTGCGCCGTTGCTACAGACGCTCCTCTCCGCTCCTCGCGCCGTTGCTAGGGGAGAGGAGGAGGAGCGCGGATGACGGCGGATTCAGGGTCGCTTATAAAGTGCATTCGCACTTAAAAGCGGCGGCAACTATCAACTCAGCCGAGACGCTCTCGCCCATTGAAGGCGCCGCGACGCAACAGGCCGCACCTACTTTTTTATCCAGCGGCCGTGGTATGAGCCATGTCAGAGGCAACAACAATAACAACAGCGTCGGCTTCTGCATTGTGGACACTCGCAGTGCGTTGCTCAAATACAAACACGTAAGAACTATGACAGTTGTTGGTTCACGCTTGTCCTCTGTATACTTATGCATCCTTTTCGAGCGTCCTTTGTGCTGCGGCGGCGCGCTACAAGTAGCGAGCTGCTTGTCGTTCTTCGTGTGACATTCTAATTTCTTGCTAGCGCATTCATTGCTTCGCCCTAGTGGCGAAACTGTGACTTTTTTCTTGTGCTCCGTCTTTCGCGCTGTTTTGTTTCGAATATGAAGTAAAGAAAGAGCGAGAAAGAGAAAGAAATAGAGAAAGAAAGGAAGCAATATAAATGAACGGACACAAAAAAGAGAATGAGAGCAAGCATATCCATCCATAGTATCGTATAGCAAGGGGAGTGACAGAGAGATGTGAGGGTAAAAGCCCACCTAAGCCAGAACCAGCTAGGTGCCCACGAGCTCTGATGTGACCCGGCCTTGTTTATGTAAATGTAGCGCACTTGATTCCCGCGGTTTTCGTTTTACTTGGAGCCGCGAATCTTTTACTCACCGGCATATCTGTGCTATCCAGCATCCAGGATTTTAAAGATTGAGAAGGATCCCCGATACATCTCCATGCTTTAATATTTCTGTGCTTCGAATATTATTATTTCGTTCCTGATTTTCTGATCGGGTTAGTATATTGCGTGTTGCCCTAAGAATTAGGTTTTATCACAGTAAGACCTTCGCTTATGTCTGCAGATTTGAGTTACCCATAAAACTCTCACCCACTGTCGCATGGTTGAATGAGCTATAAGTTTTTGCCAGCATCATCGACAACGGCATGCCACAGTTCACTGACACCGTAAGAAGAAAACGACGAAGAAGAAAGCTACCGAACTCGATGCATTCAACGTCAAGTAGCAGGTGAGTTAAACAAGACTATTATTGCAATTAGTTGAATTATCTGTAGAGTTACGTCTCTTTAGCTAGCTGCAGAACTTTGCCTTGCATCGCAGAGCCAAAGTTTATTCTGAGGCTGTGCCTAGTATTTTTACTGCGGTGTGAAGGGGCATACTTGCAATGTTACTGTCAAAACAGAAAGTCCGAACTGCAAAATAGAGCCACGTACAAAAATTTGTTGCAACTATTTTCAAGTGCGCCTAACGAAAACGTTCCGAAAGTATTTGATGACATTTGCTCCTTTTTTTAATTATACGGAATTCGGCTGTTTGCGTGCGAGACGCTAGTCGAGTGGGCTTCTTTTTACATTGAAATCAACCCGGAGTTCTTGGCTTTGATCCTGGCCGCGGCGGCGGCATTTTGATGGAGGCGGGATGGTAGAGGCCCGTGTACTTTGCGTTGTCAGTGCACGTTAAAGAACACCAGATGGCCGAAATTTCCGGGAGCCCTCCGCTACGGCGTCCCTCATAATGATGTAGTGATATCATGCTTTTAGGTCGTTAAACTCCTGATTCGATTGTTACATTGAAGTCAGACGAAATTTATTTGTCATAAGGCCACTGACAAAATTGGTTTAACATGAGCGCCGAATTTCTTGGTCTGTGTGACTGCAGTGGTGATGGTACGTCATCAAGCGAGGTCCGGATCCAGTCACCATCGAATTCTGGCGCTCCATCCTCATCACCCGTCCAGCAAATTGTCGACAGGTATGCAGCCAACACGTATACCAATGAAGTGATTATTTCTTCAGAGTTTATATCATATCTTGAAAGGGATACAAAACGTATTTGCGGCCAGCACTGAAAGGAGCAGTTTCACGTATTTTACGACGTATTGCTCTACAGGCAGCTAGAACAATGCAGAGCTACATTTTACTGGTGAGAGGTTGATTCGTGTTAGCTTTGCGCTGAGTAAACACTGAACGTAAGTACACCACAGCAAAGAAAACAAGTGATAACGATGATGAGCGCAATCGTTATTCGGTCATGTCTATTCGTTGGTGCTGTGTAGCTGCATTCAGTGTTCCAGTTAGCGCAGATTTGACAAGAATGCGCACAAACTATAAAGCCATCTTAGGTCATATTGGAGGGAAACAGCGTGAAAGACGAAAGACCACGCAGAAATTATTCGTCTTTCGTCTTTCGCTCTGTTTCCCTCCAATATTGTCACGTGGTTGTGACGTCGACGAAGGCAGCAGGCGACGTGTCCAAGATGAAACTTTATTAGGCCGAACTTGTGGCCGGTAAACGGAAAGTAGGATTACAGCAATACACGCTGGCACTGATAGCGGCGAACAGAGCGTCGGCCGTGAATCAATTGAACATCGTTGGAGCGCGCCGGCTTTTTTAACATTCTAGCCTTATCACTGGTAATCGCGCACGCTCTGGAATAATCGCGAGTGGTCGCGTCTTGCTCGCAATCGTAACAAAACGATCTACAATAATCGCGAAGGTTTTAGAACAATAAGGCACGGTTTGAGTTGAGCTTTGCTGACGGTCTTTGTGGGCGAAAACCGAATACAACAAAAGTGAAAATAAGAATAGCGCGTGGCAATATGTCGTACCAACACGCCCAAGGCAACCACTTTAGTTCATGTTAGGCGCTTTACTAAATGAGAGACCAACCAAGCAAACAAACCTCACCACACGCCAGGAAAAGTACGCAGAGAGAAGTTTGATTTATTGAATGGGTCGTTATAACGGGTGAGCATGCAGTGGACAAAGCCGACAACCCAGCAGAAGTACTGACATCTGACCGAGTTGGATGTTGTTAAACATGTGGAGTGGATTCAGCGCGATATAACGAGGACAGAGGTACAGAAGAGACACGAACACCAGCGCCACTCCAGCGCTGAATCCACCGAACATGTCCGACAACCAACACATCCGGGAAGGTAGTTAACGTTGCAACATATACGCCGATTGTAAATGGACACTGATTGCCAACAATTAATTATACCATTCGCCCTATTCATTTCTCGTTTGGAATATGGCCGAGCCCTGCTTATATCGAACTCGCTAAAAAAGGGAATTCGTTCCATGTATCTTGTCAGTCGACATAAATTTTTGAAGACTTACCGCACTTTCGATGCCAACTGCGGTGCGCGACTTGACTTCACGGCACTGCTATACGATGATGCAAAATAAGCAGCTTACAGCTTTTTGCGGTTTTTAGGGGGGGGGGGGGGGCTACGGGTTGAATGCAGGGCTGGATTATACGCCAGAAAATACGGTATCAATGTAAACTGACTCAACATCTTCATACGCATATGTTCGTAGTGGTCGGGTGCCGGAATCCTCTATTTTGCCTTGGCCCTGAAGTATACGTTGTTTTTCAATACCCTACTCACCGTTCTTTCTTGGGATGCTGTACGAAGCGGCAACTTCAGGCTTCTTTTTCTCTACTTTCAACTATGTTGATCATCGCTTACTTTACGGAACCAGGTCCGTCCGTTTTATGACATCAATAGCGTTCACAAAAGGAGCTGAGAAGCGAACGCCGAGCCCGCACCGCGGCCGCGATGACGAGGAATCATGCAGTGTTGTACGGAAACGCCGTTCCAAGGAACGACGTTCCAGGAACTAGTTCCTTTTGGCAGGAACGGAGGAACGCCACCGTTCCATTCAGGATCGGTGGAACTGTAACGGTAACTCGTTACGTTTAAGCAGGAACGGTAGAGGGAACGGCGTTCCTTCTGTAAACGTTCCACGGTATTCAACAGGCGCACGCACGCAGCACATCATGCAGAAAAGGGCGGATGGGCGACCGGTGCGAGGCGCAAAAATGTCCCCCCTCGCCTATCACGTGACTATACGATGCATCCTGACTTTCACTTCAAGGCGCCCGCCGGGGGGCGCAGGGAAGCGAAAGACGCTGAGACTGACCACGTGCGGGCAGAACAGTTGATTTTTTACAGCAGAGATGTTATGCTCGAGGTTTCCATCTGTCGTAGAAAGAAAACTATCATCATCACGAACCGGCACGCACTCTCTTCGTCATCGCCGTCCGCTTCTGCTTCTCTCCCAGAACACGAGAGCGGATTTGTCCGGCGCGGGATGCAATAACTCTGATGGGTAGAGAAAACGAGTACAGACAGAGCGAAAGGAAAGGATATAGAGAAAGAGATAAATTCTTCGCTACAAAATATTTTCGGTGAGGCGAGATTCGACACCGCCTATCCACGATCTGAACGCGAACCACGTGGCTATCTAGTTTTTATTTTTTTTCTTTCATGGTATTTATTCAACGTAGGCATGGCATTTTGAAGCAATTCAATACTTACAGAGAACTAATACGTTCACTTTGCTCGTATCGCGACCAAACGACGAACGCACAGTGCTGAAGAATTCGCATTCATCTCTAGAGCGAATACATCAAATAACTGCCATTTCGCATCATACACTAGAACGGTGGTAAGGATAAACACCTCACCAATGCAATATAACATTCTGGCTGACTTTCCATTTGCTCGTATACATCTCTTAGCTGAGTGACCATATCCTAATGAAGTGGAATTTTGAGGAAATGATTGGCTATTCGTCTTCCTACAACATGCGCGCACACTAGAAGTGTTTAGCATATCCTTGTATAGTGCAGTATATCAAGGGGGGTGCGAAGGGGAAGTGATGGAGAGGAGGACGAAAGGAGGAGTGTAAAACGAGCATAGAGAGACAGAGAAAAAAAAAAGAGAAAAAAAAAAGATAGAAGGCAACCGAACGTACACAGAGAGACAGAGAGAGAGAGAGAGAGCGAAATATATATAAACAAGAGAAAGAGAAAATTATAGAGAACGAAAGGCAAGAAAGAAAGCAAAAGATAGAAACACAAAGGACAAAATATACAGAAATATGTTCGATGACTGTGAACCGGGGACTGTGCTAAGGAGCAGTGTGTATCCTGAACATTGTTTTCTGCTCACACTGAAACATCGAATGAACACTCATTAACGCCTAAGTATTGTCCCTTTGGATGTGATTTCCTGTGCAAGAAATTCATTTGAATATGTGAAGTGCAGTATCCTGACTGCGCCTTTGAAGGCCGCCGTTGAAAAGTGCCACATGTCTTCGAATTAAAATAGACGAGCATGAAAGTAGCAGTTACATATATTTTGTAAGGCCGGTGGTCTCGAAAAAAATTTTTCTGGGAGCATTTATTTAGATTTCTTTACCTATGTATAACCTGCTGTCGGCAATGTTAAATTAGTTTGATATATGTAGCTGGATGGGAGCTTTAAATTGCTCACTTTATTTCGCCTCAGGATTATCCGGCACTATATACTTATTAAAAACTGAAATGTAACGCTAATGTAACGACACTTTCCAATTTTGGAAATGTAACTGTAACGAGTTCCTTTTACATTTGAGGAACTAGTAACGGGAACTCGTTCCGAAATTGGGGAGGAACGAGGAACGAGCTTTCGTTCCTGTTTTAGAGGAACGTGTACAACACTGGAATCATGGGAGAAAGGACGTGATACCAAGTGATAGTTTCTACTCGCTCTGCGCGGCGTACTCCTAATTCAACCACTCACTATTCCAAGTACATGCGGAAATGCCCCCTTCCGTGAGAAAAATCCTACGAGCTCTTATGGAAAGTCAACTTCTGAGGGTGTTTCACACGGTCCGGTGTTCGATATATCAAGTTTTCCGGCTATTTTAGTTCCATGTGATCGTAATTTTTCCCAAGCATTGACGGTCGAGCGTTATCGTTATCAGAAAACAATTCGATATCAAGGATAACTCGATGTAGTCGAGTTTAATAAGGTTAGGTCTGACTGTAGCCATTACAGGTTCTACACTTTAGTACAACTAGTTTTCTCGATTTCTGGAAAGAGTGTCCTGCAAAGGCATGTAGCAAACATCTGCGAAAATTTGAATAACCTGTTCAGACATCACGAGACTTCGTGTGATGCTGAGTTGATGATCTCATAGACTGCTTGCAATAAACATAAACGAGACATTTAGTGTGGAACACTTTAAGGGGGCCGGATTATCGTACGCTCTCGTATGCTTTAGTACGCTGTTGTATGGTGTAATCGTATGCTGTCATCGTCGCTTGGCGTAACGCAGGCAAAACCATCTATTGCATAACCAACTGTATCATATTGAGCGTGCGCTCGCGCCAAGAAGAAGTCTTGTTCCTCTTGGTTTACAGCGAAAGCTGTTATGAGATCACAACAAGGGCCGCTTTTGCGTCGTAGTTCTCTGCCGCCGCCGCCGCCGCCGCCGCCGGTGTCCGTATAATAGGTGGCCGTAATTGTCCACCGGTGTCCGTAATTCGCGCAAAATAAGAAAAAAAACTAAATCAATAAAAAAAGCCGGCAGATCCCACGCACTGTAGGAATCGATGTAATCCGAAGCAGCCAGGAAGGAGCAAATCATGCTTTACATAATTTGCATGTCATGTTTTACATGTTACGACGTGTCATTTGTGTTCGTCATACAGTCACGTCGCGATATACCAATTTTGGTGTATGTCAAGCTAGAGGACTGGACGCAAGCGCACCATGAGTGTGGCATGTAAATGGCATTGTAGACCACATGCGTGCCAAGACTTTCATGTTACCACCTGCCACTTATGTTCGTTATACAGTCATGTTCACTCAATACCAAATTTGGTGTATCTCAAGCTAACGAAACGGCCGCGAGCGCGCCATGAGCGTGGAATGCAAGTCATGTCGCTCATCAAGTCATGATTTCCATATTACCACCTGTCATTTATGTTCGACATACAGTCATGTCACTCAACACCAAATTTGGTGTATCTCAAGCTAACGAAACGGTCGCGAGCGCGCCATGAGCGTGGCATGCAAGTCATGTCGCACATGACAAGTCATGATTTCCACATTACCACTTGTCATTTATGTTCGTCATACAATCATTTCACTCAATACCAAGTTTCGTGTATCTCAAGCTAACGAAACGGCCGCGAGCGCGCCATGAGCGTGGCATGTAAATCATACTTTTCATGACAAGTTAGTCATGAGTTTCATGATATGACCAGCCATTTACGTTCGTCATACAGTCATGTCACTCAATACCAAATTTGGTGTATATCAAGCTAACGAAACAGCCGCGAGCGCGCCATGAGCATGGCATGCAAGTCATGTCGCACATGACAAGTCATGATTTCCATATTACCACTTGTCATTTATGTTTGTCATAGAATCACTTCACTCAATACCAAATTTGGTGTATATCAAGCTAACCAAACGGCCGCGAGCGCGCCATGAGCGTGGAATGCAAGTCATGTCGCACATGACAAGTCATGATTTCCATATTGCGACTTGTCATTTATGTTCGTCATACAGTCATGTTACTCAATACCAAATTTGGTGTATCTCAAGCTAACGAAACGGCCGCGAGCGCGCCATGAGCGTGGCATGCAAGTCATGTCGCACATGACAAGTCATGATTTCCATATTACCACTTGCCATTTATGTTCGTCATACAATCATTTCACTCAATACCAAATTTGGTGTATATCAAGCCAACCAAACGGCCGCGAGCGCGCCATGAGCGTGGAATGCAAGTCATGTCGCACATGACAAGTCATGATTTCCATATTACCACTTGTCATTTATGTTTGTCATAGAATCACTTCACTCAATACCAAATTTGGTGTATATCAAGCTAACCAAACGGCCATGAGCGTGGAATACAAGTCATGTCGCACATGACAAGTCATGATTTCCATATTACGACTTGTCATTTATGTTCGGCATACAGTCATGTTACTCAATACCAAATTTGGTGTATCTCAAGCTAATGAAACGGCCGCGAGCGCGCTATGAGCGTGGAATGCAAGTCATGTCGCTCATAAAGTCATGATTTTCACATTACCACTTGTCATTTATGTTCGTCATACAGTAATGTCACTCAATCCCAAATTTGGTGTATATCAAGCTAACGAAACGGCCGCGAGCGCGCCATGAACGTGGCATGTAAATCATTATTTTCATGACAAGTTAGTCATGATTTTCATGATATGACCAGCTATTTATGTTCGTCATACAGTCATGTTATGTCATAAAAAATTTGGTATAAATCCCATTAACGATACGGCCAGGAGAGCACAAAATCGTAGGCGGCTAGATAGATAGCTAGATAGATACGCTCAAACTCGCCGAAGTTCGCTAAGAAATGCTTCGCATTTAAAATACCTAGGACAATATGGGAATCGAAGCCGGGCCCTCTGTTTGGCAGCACAGCACTCTACCACTGTGCTACGCCATTGCTCGAAACTGCGTCGCAAACTGACCCCTATGCAGGCTTCATGTCTGGTAAGTAGGAATCGCGTTAACATGTGTAATAACGCGTTTTAGAACAGTAAAGTAACAACCAGGCGTTACACAATGCGAATTGCGTAACGAGTGGGTCGTTCCATGCCCCAACCCATTACAAAAGACTCGGGCATAATTCTTCATCGTCGTCCGCCACAGCATCAAGAAAGTGCACATAATGCGTTAGAAGTGTATAGCGGGTACCGCACCTTTTTTGAAGAATGACGAATAATGGCGCAGTGGATGCTTCCCCACTACACAAACATTATGATGATTTATGGCGTAGTGGGTACCGTGCAAGTGTGCTTGTACCAGTTGTCCCGAGAGTGTTTAAAAAATCGCGCCATATCCACGAAGTGAATGATGATGAGTGGGCGAAGCTCCGGAGGTAATCTGGTAAACCGTCAATCCCCGTAAATTTTGCCCACTCGATCATCATACAAAGACCTGACACACAAACGCGGGGGTGTAGTGTGATTATACATACAGTATATACACAATGTTTCATTATTTACATATTGATAAAGTATATACACAATGTTTTATTATTTACATATGGGGTAGATGATGATTTTGTTCAAGAGCTCTACGGACCACAAGGAGGGGGTTCCCCTGATTTTGTTTTTCCTCATATATGGCGTTAAGCTCAGGGCAACGCTTGTTCTCAGCGTTGCCGTTTTGCCTTTAGAGGGCGAGAGCGCGTTCACGATCGTTTTCATCCATGGCAGAAAGGGAATGTGTGGTCTGGAACGCGCTTATACTTCATGGTCATCAGGCGTCATCGTCATCTTTATCACATGGAGTGGGTACATTCCACTATACCTGGCTATCTACCTACTACTACTACTACAGAGGAGGGACAGACCCACACCCTAAAGAGCTTCGCCCCTAAAAAGGCGCTTGAAAGGCCGCTCTTCCAGCTTTCGCTTTGACTGTGCTGCACGTTCCGCGCAGGCCTGGTGGTTTTTAATTTTTCGAGCGCCTTGATGATGATATTGAGAGCGGACATTACTACCATGGCTAGGGAAACACGATGGCAGAAACCACCTAGAAAACTTGAAAGAGGAAGCAAACGAGAAACAGGAACAGATATACAGAAAGAAAAAAATAGGAAGAAAAATAGAAAAAAATGGAAATAAAGAGATAAAAACAAAAAACTGAAAAACAAAACAAGAAGAAAGAGAGGAGGAAAGAAAGAGAAAGCCGAAGACAAAGAAGGCTGCCCAGCTCCGCAGTTCCTTCAGGCTTGGCACCACTAGGATGAAACTGCCTTAATTATTTTTTACCTCCCTCCCCCCCCTCCCCACGCATCCCACCCCTTCTGTCCACCATCTGTGTATTTGTGGCAATGGACAGAATTTTTCATTAACTGTTGAACTGCGATTTAGCTGCTCGACGTATGTATACTGCGCGGTAGTAAACACAGACGACAAGAAAACACAAGGACAAGCGCAGACTATCAACTGAAGGTTTATTTTTCACAAACCACATATATATGACTGAAACAGAAAAAGAAAACACAAAAACCTACAAAAATGATGATTTAGTTCCTAACACAACAAAACTTGAACATTTGATAAAAGCAGATTCATGGTCCATGTGCGCCACTTGCCAGATACCGTAGCTCTTTATCTAGGAGAGCTAACGACGGTTTGCTTACGCAGTTCCCTGGTTCCCGTGCCATTTTTTCCGCTTCGATGATCATACGGGTATGCTCGTCTTTGTGCCAATACATTACGACCGTGCTTTCGAACTGCGCATGGCAGCCACACTTACTGACATGCTGAACCAAAAACCCTTCATTGCCATTGCGTACATTGCGTGCGTGCTCGCGCAGGCGCTCATTTAGGCATCTCCCAGTCTGCCCTATGTAGCACGCACCACATGATAGCGGAATTCTATAAACTACCTTCGTGTCACATCTGACGAACTGGGTTTTATGTCTGACAGTGCAAGATCGTTTGGGCTTATTGTTTACACATGTCATTTTGGCTAGCTGAGAGAGTTTGTAAGGTGCCGAACAAACGACCTTCACGCCCATGCGCTGACCGAGCTTTTTTCATCTTGTGAGATAGCTGGTGCTTGGAAGGGATTACCGCGACTTTGTCGCGTTTGCTTTTGTCCCTGTGATCAGTACTCTCTCTACTTCTGGGCTTTTTCTTCTTTTTTTATTGTTTCTGCCACAGAAATGAGAAGGGAATCCGGGTAGCCAGCTTCTTTTAGACGAACAACTTGATTTTGGAAGCTCGTTTCCATCATATGGAAACATGATCGGTCCAGGGCGTTAGTGAAGCAAGAGTTCACTATGCCTCTCTTAAACAACTTGCTATGCGCTGATTTAAAAGGCAAAAGCGGTTTCATAGCACGAGGCTCATACATCCAGCATGTGTGATTCGCGCTGAACATAAGTTTCATTTCTAAGAAGCGAATCGAGTTGTTCACTGGGAGTTCATGGGTCAGTACGAGTGGACTCAAGCAGTCACTAAAAGCTGCAATGACGTCAGATGACAACCCAGTTACTCTAGCAGACTCACACTTAAAAACCACCAGGTAGTCGTCGACGAACCTGAAAAATTCTCACGACTTCTTGACAACTCAGCCGCTCTTTCAAGTTCCTGTCGAACTTCGCAAGCAACAGATCGCTCAGTTGGTTAAGATAGCAAGTTGGTTAAGAGAGGCATAGTGAACTCTTGCTTCACTAACGCCCTGGACCGATCATGTTTCCATATGATGGAAACGAGCTTCCAAAATCAAGTTGTTCGTCTAAAAGAAGCTGGCTACCCGGATTCCCTTCTCATTTCTGTGGCAGAAACAATAAAAAAGAAGAAAAAGCCCAGAAGTAGAGAGAGTACTGATCACAGGGACAAAAGCAAACGCGACAAAGTCGCGGTAATCCCCTTCCAAGCACCAGCTATCTCACAAGATGAAAAAGCTCGGTCAGCGCATGGGCGTGAAGGTCGTTTTTTCGGCACCTTACAAACTCTCTCAGCTAGCCAAAATGACATGTGTAAACAATAAGCCCAAACGATCTTGCACTGTCAGGCATAAAACCCAGTTCGTCAGATGTGACACGAAGGTAGTTTATAGAATTCCGCTATCATGTGGTGCGTGCTACATAGGGCAGACTGAGAGATGCCTAAATGAGCGCCTGCGCGAGCACGCACGCAACGTACGCAATGGCAATGAAGGTTTTTTGGCTCAGCATGTCAGTAAGTGTGGCTGCCATGGGCAGTTCGAAAGCACGGTCGTAATGTATAGGCACAAAGACGATCATACCCGTATGATCATCGAAGCGGAAAAAATGGCACGGGAACCAGGAACTGCGTAAGCAAACCGTCGTTAGCTCTCCTAGATAAAGAGCTACGGTATCTGGCAAGTGGCGCACATGGACCATGAATCTGCTTTTATCAAATGTTCAAGTTTTGTTGTGTTAGGAACTAAATCATCATTTTTGTAGGTTTTTGTGTTTTCTTTTTTTGTTTCAGTCTTATATATGTGGTTTGTGAAAAATAAACCTTCAGTTGATAGTCTGCGCTTGTCCTTGTGTTTTCTTGTCGTCCGTGTTTACTACCGCGCAGTATACATACGTCGATCATGAATCACCAACTGGCCCAATCGTCCACCTTGATTTAGCTGCGTTATGTATGTGCAGGGCGTATCAAGTGCAGAATCAAGGTTCATTGGCCTGTTTCGTCGCCGCTGCTCTGGCAATGTTCCTTCTCCTCTGCTCAGTTGCTTACTTCTACTTTGGCCGTGGAGGTAAGAACATAGACTATGCCTAAATCCCTGTACGCGAAATTTCATTCCATCGTAGTCCAGATGACTGGACTGCGATGTATAGACTACGATCTCCTGACGTCCTCTTGTCACAGGCTTGCCATGTGCTACTCGCAGGTTATTCGTTGGGGTCTCGTGATAGTGACATCAATCGCATGTGGCAATAAATCAAACATCTTTCCACGTCTCACATCCAGGAGTATTGAAATACAACTTTCCCTATCACACTTGCTACCACGGAAAGGACACAATGGGTCGCAGATGTTGTAATTACTGACGTAAAGAACGTTGAGAAGCGTATAGTGCTCACTGATTGAAACACGACCTTGTAGCGCTAAGTAACGCAAGCCCTTCTGTTTTAACCATCTACAGTTTGTGTCCTGTCGGCGTAATTTCAACTCTATCACTAGCATCAGAGCCAGCATTACCTTTAGTGGCCACATTCCTGGAGACAGAACGCCGTTCTCTCGAGAAATTGCTCATGCCAGTCATTACTATAAAACATTTTATGTCGCGTTTCAACTCGTGGGCACTGTGGATACATACATAAATCGTACACATTCCGCTTATTTCTTACTCGGGCACGAGAACATTTACATTGAACGAAGGAATAACTAAATGAATATATTATGTGCTTGTTAGTTCAACGATGCGTATGTGATTGCTTTCGCAATAACATTCACAATCATCACGACATAAATGCTGGCGTAACTTGTTGCTTATTCTTCGCGAATATTAGGAGTGCTCCATAAGTATCTGTTCCTGTCACTGCTTGATGTCTCGTTCCCCTACGCATTAATGTGATCCAATAAATAATTTTATCGAAACTTATTTTCTCCAGGACTACTTGACTTCCGTAAGTACCAAAGCGAGTTAAGACGAACTGATTCAATGAACATTGTAGATTCGCACGCACGGTATCTAGCTATACTGGAGGTCAAGTTCTCAAGCAAAGTGTACGTGGCAGATATGAGTGAAACTAGAGGTGCCCAGTTGATTCCAATGAACTAATTTTTATATCATGTTCGAGCAGTGATTTAGCCACAAGTTAGTTCCCTAATTTAGTGCTAATTACGCCTTGAATGGGTCGTTTCTCTAAGCAGCAGCCAGCTGAGGCCCAGTCACATTGAAGCTGTCGCGTAGTTAGTAATTTAACCAGCCATGTCTACATCACGAATGAGCTTTTCACCATTCGTTTTCTGCAGATGATGCGCCAGAGCGCTCAGCCAAAGGTAAGGAATGTATTTTCATGTCGCTTCCTAAATGAATCGCGAAAGAAACTTACATTAAATGCTCAGTTTAAAGTTCGTGTAAAATTACAAAGTGATTCACGCAGGCATCTGGGACCTTCCAATATGAAACCTCAGCATCCAAGTATGCTTCTGCGTCGCACAGCCCACCTGATAAACCACGTTTGTGTCGCGCAGTCCCGAGCTGCAAACAATGTTATACCTGTGCCGCAGTATCGCTCGAGCGCTTATCTGAACGCTGAAGCCCGTATGCGTGGCAACATGGCCTCAACTACACTGATCATTTGAGGTGCAAGACGTTATTACCTTCTTGCGCTTCTACTCCGTAGGACCGAAATCTCCAACGAATATTTTGATGCTGAAAAGGGTCTCCAATATCGGCCCTACCATCATAGCTGGACAGTGACATCGTCGAACTTAAATCAATACGATGCTTTGGAAAGCACATTTTCTCCAGATTTACTCTCACTAATGGAAGGAGTGTTATGTCATTACCAGATTCTTCTTTCATTTGAACAATACTTTGTGCCTTTTGGTGCCAGCAACGAACAAATGATTCCTGGAATTCAATGTTTATCTCAGTGTAAATGTCATAAGAGAAGTGAAAAAATTGTGCTTTCTTGCTTTTAAGACAGTTGTCACAACTTTTTGTAGGGGTGAACTAGCTAATACATCAGAGCATTGAGACAGCTGTGAACTTCCCGTTACGTGGAAGACATAGCGGTAAATGCGAGTAAAACGTAGGTACAATTGGGTAGATGATTCTCAGATTAAATCACGTGCCCTCATCCATGCCAACAGTCTTCATGCTCACCCGCCCACGTGGTTCGGTTCCTGGGCCCGTGATGAGCTGCTACTACGATCCAGCGTGGTCGAACGCTACGAAACGCGGCGCCTGGGTCTACGACCTACGGCAGCACTTTCACTTCGACACGTGCACGCACGCGGTCTTTGTGGGCGTGGAGTATGACTACCGCGGCATCGTGATTCCTGGATACGTCGCAGGTACACGGTTTTCAACGCTGTTCTTCAAAGATCAATGCCGATATGTTAAAAGATTTGCTCAGTAAGAATTTATACTTGCGAAAACGTTTGCTGTGCGGGAGAGGAGGAGAAAATGAAGAAAGCTGATGTCGCACGAGCCGTCGTATCGGCGTTAATGGTAAAATAAATAAAAACAAAGAAGCCATATAACTTATAAGGCTATAAAGTACGCTTAACGCAATCAGCCATATAACTAACTGATAAGGTCTAGTGTAACACACACCATGGGGACTGTACAGTCCCACAGATATACATATACCGAAAAAACTTGGAGGACGCTTGAGCTTCACCTTCAAAAGTAGAACGCGATAGCGTAATCGGGCCCCTGTGCGCATTGCCATCAACCTTGCCGCAACGAAAGGAACGTTCATGATCACAGAAATAACGAGCGCTAAAAATGACGAGCACACGAAGAAGACCAGACACGGGACAGGCGCTACTAACAACTGTTTATTGTCAACACACCCACCGAGTTAAAATAGACACATTCATCAGTTGTTAGTAGCGCCTGTCCCGTGTCTGGTCTTCTCTTTGTGTGCTCGTCATTTTTAGCGCTCGTTATTTCTGTGATCATGGACAGCCAACTAGCCCGACAGTCTGTTCTGCTAAAGGAACGTTCGTGCGCGTAACATCGGCCGTTTCAAACGGTCCTAGAATGTGCACCGTAAGTACAGTTGCGAACTGCCCACCACACCATAATTCTTCCTTCTGAACATTGGCGAGGTATCGACTACGCGTCCCTAAGGTGTCCCACGCGCCTGCGCAGCTGCACAATTTTAGTGAGTGGGCAGCTTTAAACGGCCCACTCGTTGCGCAATCCACATATTATTACACCTTGTGCGATTGTATCATTCTGCCATGCAATATTAAGTGCGCTAATGGTAGACTCCTTATACTACACGATATTCTTGGAGCATATTTTTACTAGGCAGTTTCAAGCACTGACGTGGCTCCGTGGTACACCTGCTTGCCATGCGAAAGGCCTGAATTCACTTCCCACGTGGACCGAATATTTATTATTTATTTCTTTGCGTCTATCTAGAGTTCTCGCTCGTGGAGAGCGCCAATTTTTCACTCACAACCAACGACGCCACCGCCGACGCCGACGTTGGAATTTTTACGAAACTAGCTCGTTAAGGCTATCATGTTAATTTATTTTAACGTGAGAAAAGTCATTCGTCATTTTCGGCACATAAAAATCTGCCCATTACACATTGAAACATGCCAAGTTCAACGCATTTACTGAAACTACAAGTGGCACTCGGGTGAATGCGGCTTCATGTTTAAGCGACAGCCCCGTCATACGTGTGCTTCTTCCCCTTGATTGCACGTAGACTCTCTCGCGAATTTCCTTATCCGGAGGCGGCCTGGTCTACCTGTTCTGGTATCCGTGATGGTGCAAGACGTCGCCGGAGCGTCCTCAAATGCGACACAATTCGCCAATACTGTGGTGGAGTGGGCGATAAAGAATAGCTTCGATGGTGTGGAACTCGACATGCCCGAAGATGCAGCTGCCCGTGGTTTTGACGCTCTGGTTCAGGTAGGTACACTGTGTGAAGCTCTATATGGGCATTGACATTTGATGCGGCGTAACCTTCCTTCAGCAAAGAAAGCCATTCAGTAAGGATGCGTCACGTTTAGACAACCTTCTAATGAAGGGTAGTTTCGACTCAGCAGGAGTAATTTTTAAATGCGAATGCATTTCATAGTCGGGCTATGTCAGGCATCCGGCGTTGTCCGGCGTTGTCCGGCGTTGTCCAGCGTTGTCCGCGGAGGAGGAGGATAGGTTGAGGAGGTAAGCGCCGGCAGGTGTTAGATGTGAAGCATCTTATGGCGAAGCTTAATCCGGTGGTGGTGGTGGGCGGCGTGACCACCCATACTGCGCATGCGCAAGCCCTTTAAAAAATATAAATAAAAACCTCCTCTCTCCCTCTCTCTCCTCTAGGCATCCCTCCCCGCGGCAACCACACCCTCACTGCGCATGCGCCTCCCCTCCTCTCTCCCCCTCCTACGCTCCCCCCCTCTCTCTCCTCTAGGCATCCCTCCCCGCGCTCCCACTGCGCATGCGCGTCCCCCCTCTCTCTCCTCTAATACGCTCCCCCCCTCCCTCCTCTAGGCGTCCCTGCCCACAGCGTCCACACCCCCCACTGCGCATGCGCGTCCCCCCCTCTCTCTCCTCTCCTACGCTACCCCCCTCTCTCGCCTCGCGACGCCGACGCAGGCAGCGTCTGCTAGCGAGTTTCTTGGTTGAAAAAACCGACTGCTCGCGCTGCACAACCGTTCACTGTCCATCCCGTATATATGGCAATGGATCTTGACCTCCAAGGTGGTGCCGGTGGGAGATTTCTCCTGTGCGTTGTTGAACAATAAAAATTCGCAGCGTGCGCGTTAACTAAAAGCCGACTGCGGGTCTCTGTGTCCAGTCGGAGTCTTCTGTCTCTCATTGCCCATTAGCAGCGATTGGCATGTTCCAGTAGGAAACACCGCTCCATCGCTGCGTGCTTTACGCATCTCCAGTTTTAAATGCGAATGCATTTCAAGTGCGTGAGGGCGCTCGCATCGCGGGAGCTCGGCGGAGCTATATATGAAAAAAAAATTAAAAAAATTAAAAAAAAGAAAAAAAAGGAAAAAAGAACAAAAAAGAATAAAAAATAAAAAAAAGAAGAAAAAACAGAACAAAAGCAAAAAAAAAAAAGAAAAAAACAGGCGCTGCGCCGTGCTCCTGACCGGGCTGCAGAAATTAGGCGCCTTTTCCTTCTTCGAACCACAACCACCATATATAAATGGAGTGAAGCGCGCGCGAAATGCATTCGCGTTTCCTCACGATTCCCTTCGGGGAGGTGGGGGCATTTTTTTTTCACCCTGTTCCCGTCGCTGATCAGCAGTGTCGTACCTAATGCTCGAATCCCCCGAGAAGCACAAAACCCCACTTTTACCTGCCAGAGTGATGTTGCATTGGAGCAGTACTTTGGTTATTATTAGGCACAAAATATCGCTCTTCCCTTGATTCTCATTTCTAAAAAACCTTCCCCATTTGTCCCATGTTCAATAATGAAATGTATTACACGTAAAAAATTAATCAGCACACTAATATTTCTTTTTATTTTATTTTTACATACTGCAGCCCAATTTGGGCTACCGCAGGATTGGGTTTTCTCTACATCACCACAAAACGCCGAGGCAATCTAACACTGCAAAAGAAAAAAGAAAAGAAAAAAACAAGCAAACAAGAATAAAACTGTTAATCAACAAAGCGCGAATCGACACATTCACACAAGAAATCATCTAAAGGTTGCTTGCAACGATCTTGTTGACCCAGGTAATACATTCCATTTTTCAATAGTGTGCGGAGAGAAGCTGAACTTAAATAGGCTAGTGCGTGGATGGAACGGTGCCAGGTTGAGTTAGTGGCTATTCCTAGGGCGTTTCAGTTTATCGGGAGACAGATATTCGTTAGTTAATGTGTAGCGCGGGGTATTAACAAGGGTATGCAGCAACTTTAGGCATTCGAGATCGCGTCGCTCGGACATGGTTGGTAGACCTAACCTAGCAAGGTGAGAGGGAGGTGAGAAATTCCAGTCGTAACGGCGAGAAATGAAACAGATGGCTTTCATTTGGACGGATTCTAATGTGCTGATGTCCGATACTTTATGATGGTTCCATATGCATGTAGAAAGCCAATAATACATAACGAAAAAACCCTTTGTATGTCACACAACTCGAAGATCTTATTTGAAAGACATTGCTGAATTTGTTTAAAAGAAGAATAAAAAAAACTTGCATCCAGTGAAATAAGGCGAAGGGAAAGTATACAGTTCGTAATTTAGTTGTGTACTCATGCATCTGGGCATTTATTAACATTGCAGTATATTTTACAACAAAAACTCGTTAATTCGAACTCGAAGAGGACTATCAAATTGTTCGAATTAACTGAAATTCAAATTAGCGGGTGGGCACTAGAATGAACGGACATAGCGCCACACTGCGCTGGAAGAGCCCAAAGAAGCCACCTCTGGACTCGCTATTGCGAACTAGCCGTTACTACAGGTTTGTGGCAGGTTATTTCGTAAATTAGGTTCATGGAGCTCTAACAGCAAACAGACATTAATTGATCATTCAGTGATACGCCCGAAACAAGCACCGACATACACTCATGTGCATGACGCTATTTATGCTCCAAAACATGTTTATTTACATAGGATAGTCAACGAAATGAAAATTAAAAGTAATCAGTGATTTGCATTTCCTTGCCTTTCTTCTTCCGCGACCCTATGTTCATCGTTTGTAGCTTGCCCAAAAGCTCCATCACCGCGTGCGAATTCTTATTTGCTGAGAAATGCTGCTGTTTTATTCCTTTGCATCTTGAGTAAATTTGGTTCGGTTTGGTTTTGCAACACATTGTGACCACTCCGGGCCGACTTATGCGAGGAGCGATGAAAACTAGGGGCTCCCAGTTTGAATTAATCGTTGTAGATACCGACGCTTTCGAATTATCGGGAGTTTCCCCCCATAGAAATACACAGGGCTGTGCCGGGACAGGGGCGTCAGTTCGAATTAACTGTAGGTTTTAATTAACCGAGTTCGAATTAACGAGATTTACTGTACAATGTTCTAGAATGGAGCTCCTGATACGTTGAACTATAAATAATAACAATTGGCTGCGATCCTTGTATTTGCCACAAAGATGAAGGCTCACAGTTTAAAGGGAAAAAAATTCGGCTGAGCCCAGTCATTTTGGGAGTCGATGTCATGCGAAGCAGTAGGCGAGTAGTGGCCTCTACCGCATTTTTAGATGTGAAGCATCTTATGGCGAAGCTTAATCCGGTGGTGGTGGTGGTGGTGGTGGTGTGCCGCGTGCCCACCCTTACTGCGCATGCGCAAACAGTTAAAAAAAAATAAAAATAAAAAACCTCCTCTCCCCCTCTCTCTCCTCTAGGCATCCCTACCCGCGGCAACCACACCCACACTGCGCATGCGCCTCCCTTCCTCTCTCCCCTCTTACACTCCCCCCCCTCTCTCCATCCCTGCCCGCGGCGTCTAACTCCCCCCTGCGCATGCGCGTCCCCCCCCTCTCTCTCCTCTCCTACGCTCCCCCCCCTCCCTCCTCTACGCATCTCTGCCCACGGCGTTCACACTCCCACTGCGCATGCGTGTCACCCCCTCTCTCTCCTCTCCTACGCTCCTCCCTCTCTCGCCTCGCGACGCCGACGCAGGCAGCGTCTGCTAGCGAGTTTCTTGGTTGAAAAAACCGACTGCTCGCGCTGCACAACCGTTCACTGGCCATCCCGTATATATAGCAATGGATCTTGACCTCCAAGGTGGTGCCGGTGGGAGATTTCTCCTGTGCGTTGTTGAACAATAAAAATTCGCAGCGTGCGCGTTAACTAAAAGCGGAGTGCGGGTCTCTGTGTCCAGTCGGAGTCTTCTGTCTCTCATTGCCCATTAGCAGCGATTGGCATGTTCTAGTAGGAAAAACTGCTCCATCACTGCCTGCTTTGCGCCTCCCCAGTTTTCTCTCCTGCGCAACGCTGCGATGAGCGCCAGCGTCAACGCCGCCGCCAGTGTAAGCGTTAGCGCCCGCTGCTTCACATCTACACATGGTTCCCTTTAGCGGGAGATGGTGTAATTTTTTATTGATTTGAGTCAAGCGTTCTGAGTTCGACCGACTTAGCGCATTTTGAGTAGCTATGGGAATATCCCGTGCAGGCCCGTAGCCAGGAATTCTTTTGTGAGGGGTGCGAGGACACTTGCTGAATGCCTTCACTATTTGTGGAAAGTATACCTATTTTCAGGAAAGTACCTAGTGGAAGGAGCAACAGATAGGAGAGAGGATGGGCTCCTAGGACCCCCCCCCCCCCCCTTCCCCGGCTACGGGATTGATCATGGGTTTATTACGCACGTCGACTACATTGGCGCCCAAGAGGTATCATATGGTCCGACATAACGACGGTACCCACATTAGAGCACAGGTGTCAGTTTATTTAAATGAACGGCAAACTATGGTGCGATGATGTCCATATCACGAGAACTGCTTTTCATCGTATTCCTCCGGGTCGTGCAATGGTTGACCATAGCTTGGCGAGCGCAGGAGTTAATCTGTAATGTTCATTACGTTGTTATAAAAGCCGATAGTGAAGATGGCATCTACAGTTGACGTTGGCGCGATATGACGCCGTTATAGGGTTTTTTCTCGTTAGCTATTCCAAGCACTGGCGTAGCTCTGTGGTAGAATAATTGACTGTCACGCAGACTGCCTGGGTTCGATTCGGGCTCTAAATGCGATTTTATATCTTTCCGCTCCTCCGATATTTCGCTCACCGACAACACTGTCAACGCCTGCCCCACATTTTCTGCCACGCAAGCTCCATAACGCGATCGCGTAAAGATTTTTGAAGTTCGTCATCGCCGTTCCTGGTTTGATAGAAACTTTCAATCACCTGTGGCTCATACCCGCATTCCATGCACCGTGGTATGTGGGTGTACGCCACACGTGACTGAAGGAAAGGGTTTCATGACGTACGCGTCAAGTATTTCACGCAATTGATGCAATGAACTGTTCATCGTATTCGTCATACACTAATGCCCTCCCATGCAAACTTTCGTATGTGTGATGTTATAAGGAGACGACCATGAGAGCGCCCAGTCGGAGCCGGCGAGATAGATAGATAGATAGATAGATAGATAGATAGATAGATAGATAGATAGATAGATAGATAGATAGATAGATAGATAGATAGATAGATAGATAGATAGATAGATAGATAGATAGATAGATCATTTAAAGCTGGTTTGAGGGTAGACGAAAACAGCATTGAAAAGGGGAGGTTGAAAATTAGGGTCCTACGTTGAAAATTATACTGCTCATAAACAAACTTGCAAGAATTCTCAGCTAAGAGTTCAGGTACCACTTCAGGATATAATGCCGGGTCGATCTCTGAACTGTATTGCGCATTTGAAGGATATGATCCAATATAATGTTTCCGATGCAATGTTCTTGGTTTCACTCTACCAAGGCAGCTGTTGACCTCTGTGAGGCATACATTAAAGGGGCCCTGCAACACTTTTCCAAGTAGCCATGGAATGGATTCACTAAAGGAGCTTATTGCCTCACGAATTCGTTGCCGCAAAAATTTTTGGAATCCGTCCAGTACGAGAGGAGTTACAAAGATTTCTCGCACGCTGCAATTGCATTCTCTCTTCTCTCGTCCCGTCGAAAGCGCTGGAAGCTAAGCAGGGAGGGATGGCACGGGGAAAGAAAATACGTCACGCGCGCCTCGTGATCTTGAGCGCTTTTTCTCTTTCTTTTTTTTGTTCGACTACGCCAATTTTCATTGCGATCGCGCGCGCACGCGTGGACAAGTCGCGGCCTCCCGCGGCGGCCTCTGTAACTACCGAGCGCGCCATGCTCAAATCAGCCAATGGCTGATACAAAAAAATCTCTCGTCGGTGACGAGTGATTTTTGGGTACGCAACGTCATTTGTCGAGAGAAGAGAAAGCAATTTCTGGCTGACTTTGAGAATTTATTGTGAATTCCACGCCGCGTGCTGCGCTATAATATTTGGCTCGCGTGTTCTCGAGAGCCTGGACTACCGATCGGCAGCGTTTTCTGAGCATGCTCAAAAAGTGTTGCAGGGCCCCTTTAAAGTATACACCCAATGCTTGGTAAATTAGTATTTTTCTACTCTGTGTGAGGAAAATTATACCGCTACGATCTGAAATGAAATTCCCGACATCTATCACTTAGCATCAAATTCTTTAGCCAACTCAGTAGGTACCAGTATATATCTTAGCATGTGACGCGCAGCAAAGAAATTTCCATTATTTTGCAGGCTGTGTCAATGGAGATGGCGTTAGCAACGCAACTGTGGATATTGAGCGCGAACGTCTACATGACGCCCAGTTTCGTAAGTCAGGTGGACTTGCGGCAGCTACACAGGTGAGTAATCAGATGATACAAAAATTGTATACTGAGAAATGTACTGACCGCCATGTCAAAAGGCCTTCCTTTGCTTATTAGTTATTACAGATTCGACATAACCTACAACAGTTGAGACACTGCGCATACATTTAATATACAAACCAATGGAAACTTGTTTGACACTTTCATAACAAGCTTCTTCTAAAGCCCAAGTTATATTGAATTAACATTTACATTCTTCACGGTGTTAGTTAATTAACATTAAAGGGCATTTTCCGTGAACACATGCGTCGCTTCTCGTTAAATGAAAAGCTTCAATGTCTGCGTGCCAAAGGCATAGCGCGAAAAAAATTACGAACTTCGGCAAAGATAATCTGACGTAACTCTGCTGCTACACTACACAGAAAAACAGTCCGGAATGTCGCATATACCGACAGTCTAAACGCACAAGACACAGAAATGCATTTATGACGATTACAGCTTTCTGAGATTATTTCGTATTAACATTTCTTACTAAAAGACACGCGAAGAAATTCTATTTTGCAGGTCGCGAAATATGCCCGGCATGTAAGTGTCCTAAACTTACAAACTAGCAAAAAAAAGAGAAGAAGAAGGAAAACTGACGAGTGTAATGGGCTAGAAAACAGTGCATACTACTAATCACAGCGGGCCAGTTATAAAGGTCATCACAGACCGATGAACGTTGAAGTCCAGCAGTAAACAGCCTCATATATATATATATATATATATATATATATATATATATATATATATATATATATATATATATATATATATATATATATATATATATATATATATATATATATATATATATACCTGCAGACGACGCAGAAACAGCCATTCGAGTCGAGGCTGTGAGAACCTCCAGATGTTAAGCAAAGGAGTAGCGCATTTCATGACGCCACTAGACAATGATGCTGGCGACATCTTCGCATTTAGGTAATCATCATATCACATCTGTGTTTGTCAATGCATAACGGCGAAATCTAAACCTACCAAAAGTGAATAATATTCTTAGTTCATATCAATAATCAGTACATACTGTAGCCGTTCGCTGGTTGTTCTTGTGACGCCTTCTCAAGAATTTCTCAAGAATCTGCTATCTGCCGTACTAGCATTTGATCTCGCTCTCTTCTTTTTTAATGAAGCCGAATAGTCCGAATGAAATGACCATTTATTGTTTAAAAAGGTGTACATGAGCATTCCTCGTCGTTCAAAAAATCTTGCCTTTCTGATATACTACTCGAAACACTTAGCTACTTTCGCCATCTGTTGAACAGCGACGTGAACAATCGGCAGAGATGTACGGTCCCGGAGATGGTGGACGCGGGCTCGAAACAAAAATCTTGGGGGCCTTGCAAAAGCGCCCAGGAGCAAGATGAAAACTCTCGTGGATCCTATTCAGCTACGTTCCGTTTCTTCTGTCTCGTGCATATTTTCGGTCATTAAGAAACACTGAGGAGCCTGCTAGACTAACGGGTCACGAGCAATTAGGGCCCCAAGAGGGTTCGAGGATTAATACGATGCGTGTTTACTTTGTGGATTCTTCGGTAGAGGGCGCAGCGCTCTCACAATGTCTGGAATAATGTTGTGTCCTGCACCTACCAGTCATCCAGTGCGTTTTACAATCCTGCGTTGTCTTCAGACAGCACATTACACAAAGAAAGCGCTGATATGTACGAGGTGGCAATAGACCACAGAAAACTGTCTTATTTAAAGATAATCAAGGGCAGGAATAAAGGTGTGCCTCCGCAATGGTTCTCGTTAAAAAGTGTGTTTTTTTTTTTCAATTTACCGGCTGCCTTCAACAATATCATGTTTAGCAATGTCGTGTTAAACCTAGGATTCTTATTCTTATGAATAAGTGTAGCATGGGATATTGTTTAAGGAAGAATTAGGAAGCTGTATAGGGACATGGACAAAATCGAGTGTGGGGCAGAAACGAATGTAGCGTGCGTAAAAATGAGTTCGGGTGGCATTAGCGGTGATTAACGGCTCTAGACATACTGTCAATGTTCTGCACACTTTTAAATGCGA
Organism: Rhipicephalus appendiculatus; assembly: GCA_030522465.1. Taxonomy (NCBI): domain Eukaryota; kingdom Metazoa; phylum Arthropoda; class Arachnida; order Ixodida; family Ixodidae; genus Rhipicephalus; species Rhipicephalus appendiculatus. The sequence goes on from JALIZH010025416.1 coordinate 28,029, forward strand.
AGCATTTCTTAGCGAACTTCGGCGAGTTTGAGCGTATCTATCTATCTATCTATCTATCTATCTATCTATCTATCTATCTATCTATCTATCTATCTATCTATCTATCTATCTATCTATCTATCTATCTATCTATCTATCTATCTAGCCGCCTACGACTTCGTGCTCTCCTGGCCGTATCGTTAATGGGATTTATACCAAATTTGGTATTGCATAACATGACCGTATGACGAACATAAATGGCTGGTCATATCATGAAAATCATGACTAACTTGTCATGAAAAGTATGATTTACATGCCACGCTCATGGCGTGCTCGCGGCCGTTTCGTTAGCTTGAGATACACAAAATTTGGTATTGAGTGACATGACTGTATGACGAACATAAATGAAAAGT
>JALIZH010025417.1:0-13541 GCA_030522465.1 Rhipicephalus appendiculatus
GCCTTACTAGACAGATTTAGTTGGGTGTCCGCAGCAGCTCTGCGGACGCGGGCTGCTAGCCATTCGCAATGGCACGCTACGTCCGCAGAGCTCCTAAGGACGCCCAACTAAGTATGTCTATTATTGGAACGTCACTTGCGGTCTCGGTCTACATCACTCCCGTGGCGATGTCGTGAGGTGCTGCCAACTCACATGAGCACTCAAGCTTACTTTAAAAGCAAATTTATAAATCTAAAAGCTGACGTCCATAACTAATCATCGGTAAGCGGTGCCCCCGTGTTCAGGACAATCGAACAACACAAACATATTGAGGTTCCAATTTTGTTGTCAGGGGTCATTTAAGAGCTTCGCTTTTTAAAACAACGGTAACATTAGGGTCAATGCCGACTAGGGGCTTCCGTCGCCCGACGAGCACACACATAGCTGCCTATTAAGATGCTGATCCACTGCTTACATTGATATCATATTTTTCGCGCATAAAACCCGCGCCTGCATATAACCGGTATCTTCAACTGCAGACCGCAGGAATACAAATCCCCGCCAATTGTCGTAAGCCGCCTTCCTTCGATTATCGTCAAGCAGTACGTGAAACCCACTTGCGCGCCGAAATTCCTGTTAAAAAATATCGTACATTCTTGAAAAGCTTTATATCGAATTACCCGATAATATCGACCGAATTTACGTTTTCTAGCGAGTTCGATATCTGCGGGTTGGACATTCTCAACGACCCTCTCCCATCTGCATTTCAGCACATCCTTGCCTACCGTATCCAGTTGGTTACATCAATTCCGCTAGAAGGCTCTGGTCTGACACGGAGGTTCTTCGGGGCGAAGCACCTTGGTCTCGTCGTGTCCGTCTGTCATGTCGTCGCTTGGTCTCGTGTTGTCGGCATGTCCTGTCGTCGTCGCATTCTATCATGAACGGATATGCGCCACAAAAATTGGGCAAATCACACTACTCGCCACCGGCCCATACTATACATATTAAATGCGAAGCATTTCTTAGCGAACTTCGGCTACTTTGAGCGTATCTATCTATCTAGCCGCCTACGATATTGTGCTCTCCTGATCGTATCGTTAATTGGATGTATACCAAAATTGGTATAGCATAACATCACTCTATGAAAAACATAAATGACTAGCCATATCATGAAAATCACGACATATTTGCCAAGAATGGCTTGATTTACTTGCCACGGTCTTGGCGCTCTTGCAGCCGTTTCGTTAACTTGATATATGCCAAAATTTGTATGCCATGACAACAGTGTATGACGAACATAACTGACAAGTCCTAACCTACAAATCATGATACGCATGTCATGTAATTCATGATTTACATGTCATGGTCTCGGAGCGCCCACGGCAGTGCAACCTAATGGATATGCAACAAAATTGGTATTCCGTCACGTGACGGTATCACGAACGTAAATGACAGGTGGTATAATGAAAATCATGATGTGCATGTCATGTGCGCCATGACTTACGTGCCATGCTCATGGTAAGCTCGCGGTTGTTGCAAGCGCTTGACCTACACCAAAATTTGTATTGCGCAATCTGCCTGTATGATGAAAATATATGAATGGTGGTAACATGAACATAATGACGTGCATGGCATGAGCGCTGTGAATGTTGCGGTCGTTTCGCCCGCTTGATATACACCAAAATTGGTGTTGCGCGATGTGACCGTATCGCGAACAGTTAGGACGGGTGATAATAAAGAAATAATTACTTACATGTCATGCGTAGCATGATTTACATGCCACGCTCATGGTGAGCTCGCGGTCATTTCACTCGTTTTATAACACCAAAATTGGTGTCGTGTGACGTGACTGTATGAAGAACATATATGAGTGCTGGTTACATGAAAATAATGACGCGTATGTCATGAATGTCATGACACGCTCATGGTGAGCTCGTGGCCATTTCGCTGCATTGATATACACCAAAATTGGTGTTGCGCGATGTTACTGCATGACGAACATGTATGACTGGTGTTAACATGAAAATAATGACATGCATGTCATGTTCGCTATGACTTACGTGCCACGCTCATCGTGAACTTGTGGCCATTTCGCTCGCTTGAGATACATAAAAACTGGTGATGCGCGATGTTACTGTATCACGAACATATATGACTGGTCGTAACATGAAAATAATGACTTGCATGTCATGCATAGAATGATTGACATGCTACGCTCGTGGTGAGCTCGTGGTCGTTTCGCTCGCTTGATATACACCAAAATTGGTGTTATGTGACCTGAGCGTATGGCGAATAGATATGCTAGGTGGTAACAGGACAATAATGACTTGCATGTCATGCATAACATGGTCTATATGCACGCTCATGGCGAGCGCGCGGTCGTTTTGCTCGTTTGATATACAATAAAATTGGTGTCGTGTTAATGGCTGCATGACGAAGACATGACAGCTGGTAATACGAAAAAAATGACATGTATATCATGAATGTCATGACACGCTCATGGTGAGCTCGTGACCATTTCACTCGATAGATATACATCAAAATTTGTATTGCACGACGTGACTGTATGAAGGACATATATGACAGGTGGTAACATGAATATAACAACATGTCATGTTCGCCATGACTTACGTGCCACGCTCATGGAGAGCTTGTGGCCATTTCGGCTGGCTTGAAATACACCAAAATTGGTGTTGCGTGAGGCGACTGTATGAGGCTTGTAGCATAGCGCAGAAACACACAGGGACAAAGAATAAGACTGGACGAACACAAGCGCTAGACTGGAGAACACTAGCGCTTGTGTTTGTCCAGTCTTATTCTTTGTCCCTGTGTGTTTCTGCGCTATGCTGCAAGCCAGTTTACGATGAACCAACAAGCCCATATTGGTACCCTTGTCGCTGACATACTGAACTACTGTAATCAAAACAAGCAGTCAAGTACGACTGCCGTCCAAGAACAACTAGGTCATTATTACTTTTCTATGAATGTACCCACGACAGTTAGAAACAATTTAATTGAAGTCAGTAATGTTACCTCACAGTATGGTCTAGCAGTAATAGAAATCTAAGGTTATAAGTTTCGCAGTACGGGCGAGTTGAAATTGTTTGGAAGGCATGCGCCCAGCAATTGCTTGAACCACGTAGCATTTTCCTGCCTACTGCGACGACCCCTCGAAACTACATTCGTAACCTATAAATTTCGAGCGCCTGCCATGATGTTTCTCCCCGAAAGAACCGAAGAACGACGTCTTCATGTAAATAATAAAATTTTGCCAAGACGTAACAGGGTGTAGCAGGTTTCACTTGTTGACGCAGTTTGGCGCAATTGGTGCAGCTATCTTTTCACTGTATTTCGTAAAATTAACCACAGTAAAGACACTAACGCCTTTCAAAGCGGTTAAGGTGCTTTATCCAATTGGTCTTAGATTAAATGCAATGGGCTGTAATTGTCGATGTACTTTTCTGTTCGGCTCATAGGTTACACGTAACCAAAGAAACAAGCCAACGCACAATTTTTTTTCTCTCATTCTTTCTAATTTGTGTAAGACATGGCTCTACTGGAAAATCTTAAAAAGTACGATGTACTCCGCTTGAATATATGAACACACCGGCGCCCTTTACCGCGGGCCGCTGATCACTCGCGAGATGCCGCTTTTCTCTCTTTCTCCCGTAGAGCGTCAACACTACTCTCCCGCCGACCGAATCGCTCCCTGCGCCATTTTTGCCACAGCCGCCAGTTTCCGCGCTGGCAAGCGACCACTTATAGCCTGCTCTCCTTCCTCTTCCTGCTCACACCGGCGTCATCATAGCAACCGGACACCGTTCTCTTCCGCGTCACCTCTATCCTGCTGTCGGGGGAAGCGTCGAGCCTGTAGTGAGCCGGTGCATGCGTGCGCCTCGCCTTGCGAACACTTCTCACGGGAGTTTTCGCGCCGGCAATGTGGACAGCGTGCCGCTGCTTGCCTAGCGAACGCGCCGATGCCGTTACGCCTTCGCTGCTTGCTTTCCGCCAGTGTGCGCGTACCTTAACTCAAGTTAGCACTACCTCGCCCTCTTACTTGTTCATTAAACTGCTTGCCTTTACTCCTATCATGTTCTGCGCTGTAAATGTGATGCTATCTGCGTATTACGCACTGTGAATTCGTATACTTCACCGGTTTTGCTAACAATGCTAACCGCATCCATGTTTAGCTTCGTGGAAACTTCCACCCATTTTCTGAAAACGCAGAGGTGCGACTGGGCACGCGGTAAGGTTCTCGGTGGCTCGAGCGTGATCAACTTTCAGCTGTACGTGCGAGGTAACAAGAGAGACTTCGACGGATGGGAGAAACGGCACGGCGCCAAGGGATGGTCTTACAAAGACGTGCTCCCCTACTTCAAGAAGTTCGAGAGCTACAAGGGACCCAATGCCAACAGCGGTAGGTGCTATTGATATTGTTACCAGGCTGCCGCGAATTGCGAAGGCTAACAGAATCGAACTACACGTTTACAACTCATTGTGGTGCTGTTCTAATGAATTATTTTTATCCTGCAAACAAAAAAAATAATGAAGCCAGTTGCGCGCCAGAGCGATCTGAGTAAACATCGGCGCAGGGAAGCAATTGCCACCGCTGGGCAAACGCAGATTGAGTTCTTTCCTTCTTCCTCGTTCTTGCGTCCACCTTTGATGTTTATTTCATACTTCATACATTTCTACATCTGATTTCTTTTTCCTTTCATCTTTGTTTCTTTTCTTATGTCCTTCTATACAGCCCTCTCTCTCCTCTTATTCCTCACATTAACTATCACATTACTCTTCTCACTTCTCTTTTCCAGCTCTTGCTATGATGTACTGCACATGGTTGTGCTATGGTTAACCCTCTCACGTTCTCATTTTCGCGCTGCTCACCCTAACACTTGCTCTCCTTAACCTACCTTCTCGTTCTTACCCCTTGCTAAAATGTACGATAGAGAGCTGCGCCATGCTTTATCTCTTTCCTCCTCCTTTTCGGCCGTGTACACATCTGGAGCATTATATGATTGGAAGATTAGGCCTAACATGCAGCTCAATATATTATGGCCCATGTGTTCTCAACCGAAAGTCAATAATGAGAAGTAAGTTAAGGGTAACTGACTGGATTCCAAGAAAAGGCAAACGCGTGAGAGGGAAACAGAAAATTAGGTGGGCAGATGAGATTAAGAAGTTTGCATGTATAATGTGGCACCAGAAAGCACAGGACCGGGTTGATTGGGGGGAATATGACAGGCCTTTGCCCTACAGGGGGGCGTAGATTTACTGATTATATATATATATATATATATATATATATATATATATATATATATATATATATATATATATCTTGTGACGTAGAACGTTACACGCCTTTAATGCTCCTTGAAGACGTGGTGAACCAGTCGCATCGGAGGCACAGAACAGTATCTAGATGTGTCCCCACAAGCGATGAAGATGAAGCACACGATGTGATGATGAGCATGCACAGTTGATGAAGAAGTACCTCATAAATGCCCACACTAAATTCCCCCGCGCGTGAGCGGCCATCCTGGCCGCAGCTTAAAGGTGCGGAGAACGCCTTGTGAAAGGCTTCATCCGAGAAACATGCACAATCTCGGTACCGCGACGGCGCCGGTCAATTGGAGCAATGACGGGTTCGACGCGATAGTTCACGGGGGAGGTCTGCTCCAAGACTGTGTATGGGCCAAGGAACCGAAACTGAAACTTCTCGCATAAGCCAGGAGTGAGCACCGGTGTCCGGAGTAGCACCTCGTCGCCGGGGCGGAAGAACACGGCGCTGTAAGATGCGTCATGTAGATTCTTGCGGTCCTGTTGTCTTGCCGCAGTGTTGACTCGAGCGAGCTGGCGACAGTGGAGAAGGCGGGACACATACTGTTCACAGGATGATGCGGATGGAGTGACAGGAGCGGTCAAGAACGAGACGTCAAGAAAGGAAGATGGTGATCGGCCATAGACAAGGTAGAATGGCGAGTAGCCAGTTGTGCGTTGTACGGCGGTGTTATAAGCAAAAAGTTACGAACGGCAAAATTGCGTCCCAGTTTGTGTGGTATGGCTCAATGTACATGGCTATCATGTCAGAGAGAGTGCGATGAAATCGCTCAGTCAGCCCGTTGGTTTGAGGGTGATAGCTGGAGGTTGTTTTGTGGGTGGTGCCAGAGGCTCTGAGCAATTCCTCCACAATTTGCGAAAGGAAAGCTTTACCACGGTCGCTCAAGATGACACGAGGAGCACCGTGACGCAATATTAAGGCTTCAAGCATAAATGTAGGCACTTCAGAAGCGGAGGCCGAAGTCACGCAGGATGTTTCAGCGTAACGTGTCAAGTGGTCGACAGCTGTCACTATCCATCGATGGCCAGTGGGAGTCGTTGGAAGAGGACCATACAGATCAATGCCAACGACTTCGAATGGTGCCGATGGACATGGAAGTGGTTGCAGCTCGCCGCCTTGAGGTGATTTCGGGAGCTTTCGGCGCTCACAAAGGTTGCAGGAGGCGACGTACTTTGCTACACTGCCGGATAGGCATCTCTCTCTCTCTCTCTATATATATATATATATAGAGAGAGAGAGAGATGGCAACAGGTTGTTTTTGCGTATTCTGGATAACGCACAGGACGTTTCAGTTTCTACGTAGCTCAGAGGCGGCGCTATAATTTTGTCATGGTATTGCTGATATACAAAGCTGCCAGAGCATCCTCGAACGCGAAGCATCTAGGGTGGCTTGATATTTTCAGGAAAAAACTGCGCATCTTCGTCTGAAACCGAGCACGGGTATGGGATTAACGTCAGTGCTTAACGTTGTAGAGCATCTTGCTCCATTAGAATTCGCAAGCTCACATGCGCGGCTGCAATGCATTGACTTTCACTACTACTTAAAAATATCAGCAGAAAAACTATCTGCACAAACCGTACCTGCTTTCTGCACAGTGCTACGCTCACACGTCGCGAAGGTGCCGGCGAGTTCAACGAAGAATATGATGGAACCAATGTTGGCTGTTTTCCCAGTAATACTGCTTTCTCCTTTCACATGCATTTCGCAGCATGAGGATACTTTCTCAGCAATTTGGCTCATTCCATAGCATGAAAGTGCTATTAGCCATGCACCGCAAAGGTGCTGGTCGTATCATATTAGATGTGAAGCATCTTATGGCGAAGCTTAATCCGGTGGTGGTGTGCGGCGTGACACCCTTACTGCGCATGCGCAAACCCTTTAAAAAAAATTTAAAAAAACCCTCCTCTCCCCCTCTCTCTCCTCTAGGCATCCCTCCCCGCGGCAACCACACCTTCACTGCGCATGCGCCTCCTCTCTCCCCCTCCTACGCTCCCCCCTCTCTCCTCTAGGCCCTGCCCGCGGCGTCCAAACTCCCACTGCGCATGCGCGTCCCCCCCTCTCTCTCCTCTCCTACGCTCCCCCCTCTCTCCTCTAGGCCCTGCCCGCAGCGTCCACATTCCCGCTGCGCATGCGCGTCCCCCCCTCTCTCTCTCTCTCCTCTCCCACGCTTCCCCCTCTCTCGCCTCGCGACGCCGACGCAGGCAGCGTCTGCTAGCGAGTTTGTTGAAAAAAGCCCCCCACCTCCCCGAAGGGAATCGTGAGGAAATGCGAATGCATTTCGCGCGCGCTTCACTCCATTTATATATGGCGGTTGTGGTTTGAAGAAGGAAAAGGCGCCTATTTCTGCAGCCCGGTCGGGAGCACGGCGCAGCGCCTTTTTTTTTTTGCTTTTTCTTGTTTTTTAACTTTTTAATTTATTTTTTTAATTTTTTTTTCATATATAGCTCCGCCGAGCTCCGCCGCAGACCGCTTTTAGTTAACGCGCACGCTGCGAATTTTTATTGTTCAACAACGCACAGGAGAAATCTCCCACCGGCACCACCTTGGAGGTCAAGATTCATTGCCATATATACGGGGTGGCCAGTGAACGGTTGTGCAGCGCGAGCAGTCGGTTTTTTCAACCAAGAAACTGGCTAGCAGACGCTGCCTGTGTCGGCGTCGCCAGGCGAGAGAGGGAGAGGGGGGGGAGCGTAGGAGAGGAGAGAGAGGTGGGGTGCGCATGCGCAGTGGGGAGTGTGGACGCTGCGGGCAGAGATGCCTAGAGAAGAGAGGGGGGAGCGTAGGAGAGAAGAAGAGAGGTGGGACGCGCATGCGCAGTGGGAGTGTGGACGGCGCGGGCAGGGATGCCTAGAGGAGAGAGGGGGGGAGCGTAGCAGGGGGAGAGAGGAGGGGAGGCGCATGCGCAGTGAGGGTGTGGTTGCCGCGGGGAGGGATGCCTAGGGGGGGAGAGAGGAGGTTTTTTATCTTTATTTTTTTTTTGAAAGGGTTTGCGCATGCGCAGTAAGGGCGGTCACGCCGTACACCACCACCACCGGATTAAGCTTCGCCATAAGATGCTTCACATCTAACACCTGCCGGCGCGCACACCTCCTCAACCTATCCTCCTCCTCCTCCTCCGCGGACAACGCCAACGCCGCACAACGCCAACGCCGGATGCCTGACATAGCCCGACTATGAAATGCATTCGCATTTAAAAACCGACTGCTCGCGCTGCACAACCGTTCACTGGCCATCCCGTATATATGGCAATGGATCTTGACCTTCAATGTGGTGCCGGTGGGAGATTTCTCCTGTGCGTTGTTGAACAATAAAAATTCGCAGCGTGCGCGTTAACTAAAAGCGGACTGCGGGTCTCTGTGTCCAGTCGGAGTCTTCTGTCTCTCATTGCCCATTAGCAGCGATTGGCATGTTCCAGTAGGAAACACCACTCCATCACTGCGTGCTTTGCGCCTCCCCAGTTTTCTCTCCTGCGCAACGCTGCGATGAGCGCCAGCGTCAACGCCGCCGCCAGTGTAAGCGTTAGCGCCCGCTGCTTCACATCTACACATGGTTCCCTTTAGCGGGAGATGGCGTAATTTTTTTGTCTGCCTCTGTCATGCTTTTGCGAGTATTGAGGCAGAGAGACAGAATATCATTCATGTAGACGATATAGGAGTCTGTTGTAGTCTGGACGTGGCCCGCAAGTTATTTCGTTGGTGCCGGCTGACCAGTGGCAGGTCTCCTAAACACATCTGGCATTTTTTGTCAGCAGACACCCCATCTCATCAGGTCAGCTTCATGCGTGTCATACCATTGCCGCGACGTTCCCTTAAGATGGAATATCAGGTTCGCTAGCACCAAAGTCGGACCCCACATGGAGTTGTCACCCACGTCTCATACAGTCGGCTTGCACTGTATCCATTCCGCTAAATGTTCCTGGGTCCCCCGGGTGGAACGGGGGGAGGGGGGGGGGGGGGGATGACCGCTGGACAAGAGTGCTGGGGCGTTGGCGTTGGCTGTGCTATCGTGGCGGCAGGCCGATGACGTCAGCTGCGAAGTTCCGAACTTGATTCCCGCACATACACCAAAATTTTGCACGAGAAAAGCAGGCGTACAACGGCACAGTTAATGCACTTACACTAAATGCGGATGGCGCCGAAGCGGCGGTAAGAGACGTCGTCTTCCTCCAGTCTGTGCTAGATTCATCGTTCTTTTCACAGCTACAGTACTATCGCCCATGTCTTAGTAATACGTCACAAAAATGTCGCGTGTCGCTAACATGTCATGTGTAGTTGATATTGTGTAGAAACGAGGACAAAGCGAAGCACTTAACTGTAAGCCTAAAGGCCGGTGCGTGAAACCGCAGTGAAAAACACTGACGACTTACTTGTAGAGTTGCAAAAGAAAGGCTGCTTTTACACCACAAGACGGACAAGGAAGCGGAGAAGGTGCGGCACAATGCGCGAACACATCTGTCCATACATTATAAAATCTCGCAGACAAAAGTAATGAAAAGTGGCAATAGTGACTGCATGACCTTGAAATGAAAATGAAGGCGACATCCTAGAAGTATGTGGAAATATGAACAGTGGTCATGCGAAAATTCTGATATGCGTATATATACTTATGTTTGAACATGTGTGTGCGTGAGTAGCAAAAAACGCGAGATTTGACAAATAATCCAGGTTGCGAAAATAACTTTGACAATATCCAATTCCAGAAAAATGTGAAATTGACCGAACTGTCCGTATTTATTCGTTTCGTCTGTGAGCCACTTGCAAGACTGAACAGCGATAGATGCCATTTATCTAAATCTATACTTTTCCTAACGCCCGTAAGATCCGGGCTGAGAATTTACTACAGCGAGGAATCCGCTGTACCAAATCTCCATTGGAAAGGAGGAGGACGATAAAGATGGAAGGCTCGGAGGTTAGCCAGCTCCTGTCTCCACCATATTATTTAGATGAAGTATGCAGGTTGCTCTCGTTCTCCTAATGAATCTTGTCATAGACTTTTTACTTGGCCCTACAAATGAACACATGATCCACTTTTTCTTGTTCCTTCCTTTTTTAAGGAGCGATAGTATACTAGAGTCGTGCTGACGATTTGATTGCGTGTTGTCGTGTATGAGGGCTAAAAGTAGTAACGTAAGTGGGTTTTCGTTTGACTAGTGCGGGTGCATACTGAAAAGAATAAGCGAATATTTTTTTTGTGTTTTCGATAACGTTTTTTTTTGTGTGTGTGTGTGTATAAAGGTTTCGTTATTCTGTGTATTACTTCCAGAGTATCGAGGTCTCAAGGGGGGAGCTGCCGGTTACGATTCCTGTAACCAAAACAAAGCTTCAACCAGCTTTCTTGAAAGCTGGCGAGGAGCTAGGATTCAAGGTTGTCGACTACAACGCCAAAGACCAGACTGGTGAGCTTTCCAGTGATTACGAGCTTATTATAGCACTAGCAAGGGCAGGACCATTCTTGTCATTCACAAATAAATGAACGACCAACAGGTGGTGCACAAATTCACACCACCGCTACAAACTGCCACTGAATGACAAGAACCAATCTCAAAGGCTGTTGCTAATTGCACGTGTTGGTAGTAATGAGATAAATAAAATAACAAAGGCACTACCTACATACTCTAAGCGACTGAAGTTTACATAGCATTTTCCTGGTATTCAGTTTCTGCTCTTATGAAACGCCAGTACAGTCGGCTACTGCACGTAGCTAAGAAATAATTGTCACCGATATGTCAACGATATTGCCAGTAAAGAAAGGTATACTTCTAAGAGTTCGAGAGTTCGAAGTGATTCCATAACACTTTGCTATATGAGGGCAATACTGTTTTTACTATCTGATCGTAAATGTCTGAATGTAAAAGGTTGTGAACGAACTACGTACATAAAGTGGACACGCACGTATAAGAAGAAAAAGAAACATATAACTTGACGCTTTGTTGGGAAACTGCATTTTTTCAAGAGTTCAGTGAGGTCAGCCTTAGCTGTAGGTGTGGATATTTGCTTTAAATTTTAAGGCCATGTAATAATTTTGACCACAGCATTGAATTCTCCCATTCATTTTTGAAGCCTTATTCGTCATATGTTCAACGCTAATTTAGCTTTAAGAAACAGCACATCGGACTGGTAGCGCATACTCATCAGAACTACTAGGTGAATGAATTACGAAAAAGAAGATACAGCAAATTGTTTCCTCTAGTGCTAACGAAATATCGCAACACTAACTTCCTCGGGACCATCGTAATACGTTATGTGCGGCCGACTTAGTTCTTTGCAGTGCAAGTAAATGCAGCCATAGGCTTAGCAATAAAGGGGTTGGGGAGGGGGCCTTTCCAACCACGTTCCGCACGAAATTTTTTTTCAATTTCCATATTTTTATATCCCCATCAGGGGCGAATTAGGATGCACTGTCTGCGAATGTGTGAAAGTCACATACCATAATTCTAAGCCACTCAGTATTACAACCCTAGAAAAGAATGAAGCAATGTGTTTCGTCTTCTGACAGTTCCCTGTTAATAATTGTAATTAGCATGTAATCAGATACTTCATTATACTGCACTAGGTCATGTTCCATTTTGACATGAAAGAATGTAATCATAGGTTGCAAACGTATGCGCAATTTGTTTTTGGTTGCATTCATTTCGAGAAAAGAAAAGGAATACTATTGGCGTTAGTTCTGGAATGCAGCACGTCGATCCGCCCGTCGAACATCGTAGTGTCTTCACCAAAGTGATGGTTTACAGCTGTACGCAGCACATCGAGGTTAAGTCGAGACATATTGAATCTGAAGAAGGATACTAATCGTCTAATGAACAATGAATATTGCCCTTTTTTGGCCACAAGTTGCCACTGCCAGGATAAACAAGTTGCGTACACAAACGTAGCCATCGCCGCTGAAAGGGATATAAAGGCACACGCAAGCTTCAACCGTTAGTCTTAAAATCACAATTTTCCATGCATGAATAGCGGCCTCCATTTTACGCATGCAACAAGGCATATTTCGGCGACCGGTGTTCCTGTCTATAACTGCCGTACTGTTTTTAGCATTGCCTCGTTTTCAGGTGCCAACGTCTCCCAGTATAGTGTTAAACCTTTGCGTTTCCTCCGTCCTTAAAACACACGAACGAAGAATTCTGCTATTTTATGGGTTGATCGGATATTTTCTGGCATCGAACAAAGACTATGACTTGAAATGATGCTGCTGTGCTTCTTTTGCGTGCTTCGCTATTTCAAACTTGAAGGTCACAATATGACAAGATAGGTAACAAGTACGTCACAATATGATATGACATGCTTGCGCAATTTTAAAACAGTGTGCTTTTCTCAGCGTTGTACTTGACTTGGCTTTTGTTTTTTCATCGAAAACTGTGAAACTGTAACATTCCCATGTAAATCTATCACTTACACTGTGACAACGACGTATTTACAACCACAGTTTCATGTCTCGCATTCAGCCATCACTACTCCCTAGGAGTCTTCAAGTAGGACTCGATCTCTATTTTTTGTTTCCTTCTTTTAAAAAACGTGCGTGCTTATTTCGTTAATGGTAAGTACACTAAAATAAAGGAGAAACCAAGAATATTACTAAAAGAGGCAATTATCATTCTCACTTCCCCCTCTAGATCTCATCGCGTTACACACCGGAAGTTATGGTGACACAGAAATTTTGTTCGGGGGGGGGGGGGGGGGGCACCTCCGTGATCTGAAGTGGGGGGCTGGGCAGGCAAATGGTCACTTTGCGCTCTGTATGCCACGACGAAAAAAATTTCGGGGGGTCGGGGGGGGGGGGGGCGGTGTGCCAACCCCTGGCTACACCACTGTAACATGGTCACAGTTATGGCCACATTATTTGCTCCCAGCGGTATGTGCCATATGAACGTATCGTCGGCACTGCCGAGTGATACAGGCCTCTGTGCGCGGCCATTTATCAGAAGTGACTGTTCAATAACGTTAAGTCTTGTGTGTAGTTGGTTCTGCCTGTGGTAACACTGTTTTACAGTTTCTGTTAATTTATTCATTAAAAAGAACGGCGGGCCACTTAAACTTGAAAGAGCGTACCAGCTCTCTCATGCAAGCAATTGTGCATGAAGGTGTCTTTTGCCATGGATTACATAATATTTTATTCGTTCTTTTTATCTAGCTGGAGAAATAATCACATCACTATTTAATGTCCTATCGAAAATGAAGTTTAGCTACCGTGAAAAGACCTTTGAAATATTAAGCACAC
>JALIZH010025419.1:0-30498 GCA_030522465.1 Rhipicephalus appendiculatus
AACTAGAGCTTCGTGTTTTCGGACAAATCCGAAAAAAATCCGATAAGCATTCGACGGTAAAATTTCTAGCAATTCGGATTTATCCAATAAACTCTGATTTTTGAAAGGGCATTCGCAAATTTCAAAGGCATTTTTAAATTTGAGGATCATCAAACGAAGTAAACGCACCTCCATGGGTGGCAGTGACCTTGGAAAGTATGTTTGCGTCTATTAAAACAAGCTTTAAGGTTGTAATACGAACAAACGTAGGTCTTCTGTATTGAATTATTTGTGCTTGTGTGTATACATGTTTGTGTGGTCCAACCTTCCTGACATCTAAAATAAACTTACTGGGTTCGCTATTTTTGTGGTCAGATATTAGTTCATGTGCGATTTCGGAGTATTGAGAATAATAATAATAATAATAATAATAATAATAATAATAATAGTATTAAGTATTATTATTATTATTATTATCATAAGAATAACAGTTCCCTTAATTTCCATGAAGATATGAGGGAGTCTGGGAGGAAAAGCTAAGGAGCAGCTGGACTAGCTCTTGGCCCCTCCCTCACCCTCAAATACACTTTGTGGCGAGTTTACAGTAGTGCACACGAACAGCCTTTTTAACAGGGTAAATAAATAGCAAGTGAGAAAAAAATTTAAAGAATGGAGAAACAGGATCATCAGAAGCAACGCAACGCATCTGCATTGAAAACAATTAATAACACCACATCGCAACAACTTATAATGCAAAATTAGGCACTGAATTTCGGAGAATCGGGGATCTACGAGAAAAAATGTGCGATAAACGCTGAATTTCTTTACAAAAAAAACACCCTACGAATTGCATGAAAAATAAACTCCGAAAACACGGAGCCCTAATTGTAACCTAGCAAAGCGTCTGAATGTAGGCCGCAAATAGCAAAGGCGACAATGGGCATCCTTGGCGCGCTGAACACACACAGATACACTTTTCAGTTAGCTCTCCTTTGATGGTTATCCTGGTCTAGCTATTTGCATAGGGCAATTTTTACAGAATGGCTTACGGTCAAACACTCAAGCAAAGAAAAGGGACATCATTAGAAACAAGATCGAATGCTTTTGCAAGGTCCCCAACGCGATCCCCAACCACATAAGAAACTTCCAGCACACTTCGCGTAATGTATATGTTCGTTGCAATACTACGTCCTTTATATGACATGTTTGATGAATCCCAATTAAAGTTGCAACTACACTTTGGAGTCTTGTAGCCAATATTTTCATTAATACCTTATTTATAAACTACGTTGCTAAAATTTGAAGGCGACAAGATGCCACTAACTTTCTTTTATCAGCATCGTCTGTTTTAGGAATCAATACAATATACGATGTTTTGAAAGATGGCGGGACTCGTTTGTGCTAACACACATTAAATACTTTATGCAAAATTTGGGCAATCTAGCCTTTAAAGAATATATAGAAGGCAGCTCTCAGTCCATCAGGCCACGGCGTCTTCCCATTTGGTAGCTTTTCAATAGCGTTCTCTATTTCATCATCATCGAGTTTGGGCATACGTCGCATGAAATGCTTAAGCGTTCGTCCAAATTACATTTACAGCCAAAACGCATGGCAAGATGTTCATAAAAAACGCGCCGAATATCTGCTTGCTCATTGACTACTTGACCTTTATGGTTTAGTTCACGTATCCATTTCTGTCATGCATATCTCTTCTCATAAGCTTGTGAACGTTTTGTTGTAGTTTCCCAAATAAATAATGACTCAGCTCGTGCCCCCAAAGCAGCTGCTTTATACGTAGCAATATCAATGTTCTCTAACTCACACCTGACCTTTTCTTATTGCTTCCGTATAAGGAACAGGCTGAATGTTTTCCATAGCGTAACATATTGTAGCTTTTTCTCTTAGTTCCTATACTTTTCGGTTTTTATCCTGCTGTATAACACGAATGCGCTCGCCTGCTTTTATTTTTACTTCTTCTTTGAACACCTTTTGTTGTGTTATGAGGTTAGTTTATCGAGCCTCAAGCAACCATTCTACATTTTCGGTCATGCCTTAACAGATTCTTCATGTTCCAAGATCCCTCTATTAAATTTCCGGAAATATGAGTTGAAACGACTTCGTTTTTCTTGGGCACCAAACGTAGCATTTCGAAAGCAGTGATCAGTGAAGTGAACTGCATTCACTCCATAGCTACAGCAGAGAGTAATGAGTTCTGTGGATAAGTGTATTCTGTCTAATCTGGCATGACTGCCGCGTTGATGTTGCGTTTACTGAGGCTGCATTCCACACGCCATTAAACTGCCTATATGTTCTAATTTCTGTTCGATAATAAGTTCATTCAACGTGGTAGCACTCTTAGTGGAATTTATCTGTCAGGAAGAAAACAAACGCAATTAAAGTCATCCAATACTGGTACAATCTCGTCACAGTTCAGAAACCGTTCAAGACCATAAAAAGCATTTTCCTTTCTTCTTCAACATTTGGCGCATGCACGCAAATGACTGGGCAGTTCATATCCGACAGCAGTATATCGACAAGTGTGCGACTGCTTTGGCACGAAAGAAAATTCGCAACATATAGGCCTACAGTGTTACAAATGCAAAAACATACACACACCAATTTTGCCAAAGGGGACACATTCACCAAACGTGCCAAGAAGCATTATAATGACGATAAAAAAGCGGCCTCCATACTGTCAGTTGACCGTTCGCTCTCTATATTTGACTCCCGGACAGCCACAATGCCTAGATCATAGTCAAAAAGGAGTCGGTTCAGCTGATGCTGACGCCTTCGCACACTAAGCCCTCGTATTCAGTGAAACCTCGGGGATACGAATCTCACGGGACCACTAAAAATATTCGTATCATCCGAAATTCGTGTCACCAGAAATCACGGAAAATTAGCATGCGAAAGTTAGAAAATGTTTTGCCTAATATCACGAGCTGGCAGCGCATCACCACGACGAATCCTCAGTGAATGACCAGCCGAGAATTCCGAAAGCATGGTGGCCAATATGGAGGTGGTCGTAAAGTACAGGAGAGCTGACGCCCAGGCTGGCCCTCCCGGTACATTTCGTGCGCGCGATACGCAACACGAACGTGCCCATTCCCAGCAATCGCTATGTGTTGCGCGAATTTAACTGGTACGGCAGAATGAAGAGCGATCACGCATTTGTGAATGAATCCAGCACAGACTTATTCCCAGTGTCAGACTGGAATTCTGGATTCGATAGGCCTATTGTCTTCTCGGTCGCCTTTCCTAGCCGATTGCTATGTAGTCACGCAAGGCCGCCGGAGAAATACAAGGCGGCGTGTCGACACCAACTCCAGACTTCATTGGTGCGGTGAAACGTAAAATCAGCACCACACGCTCACTCACGCATAAGCATATGTGTACCTCTAAAGCGCCATGGCATAGTTGCTATATCGTGGAAATATACGTGTCGAGCACGACACAACTGTCAACACGCCACCACGAAGACAAGTGGCAAGACTAACCCAAGCGCGAGGAGGAAGGTTATTTCCCTTGACAGCGGTTTGCAAACTGAACGTACCTCATCACACGGTTTGCATCTCCCACGCGGTTGTCCTTTTGCAGACTAACTGGTTTACATACGGCACGCGCCCCTCTGTGGTTGCTCCTTCAACAGTCTGTCCACTCGTCCGTAGCGACTATTGGGCTCCGTAACTCTGCTTTATGGTAATTTAGCCTTAGAGTGTATGGAAACGGCACATATGAATATTGAGGACCACATCAACTAAATCCTTGTCAATCCTCTTTTAGGTAACGCCGCTTAACTATTCACTCTCAACATTATGTATGAGAGTAATCCATTTACAGAACCCCCTTGTACTAACTTGAAGAAACAAGAAATTCTGGAATTCATTTGCGTAGCCTGTTTTGTATCACTGTGCGTAAAAAGATGTCATTCATATCGCGACGAAACATAAATTGACAAACAATTTGGCCCGAAAATAAGCTAACAAGGGCTATATAAACGCATTTGAGCAAAAAGAAAAAGTTGGTTCGACTGTTCGCTTTTTCAAGTTGCTTTTTGCTCTTATCCTTGCATTTTCTTCCCGCAAGCTTTGTAAAGAAAATGCTGAATAAAATTGAATTTGAATTTGATGCCCTAATAAAAACGGCAAAAACAAGATGTATCTTTTCAACAACAAGACGAGAGGTACAGGTGCTCGAAAATTAAAACGGAGCACCCAAGCTATGGCCAAGCTACGCAAAAAGGCAGGCCAGCACGCTCCACCACAGAAGTGCTTCTTTATTTTAATATGGAAATGATGTCTCTGTTTTATCGGTCACTTGCGTATAAAAAGAAAGAACCCTTTCACTGATGGAGCGTGCTGGCATTCACTTTTGGGCAGTTTGGCCACAGCTCACGTGCTCCTTTTTACTTTTGGAGCACCTGTACTTAAGACATTCATAAAGTACCATATACGTAAGAGTAGAAACAGAATACACACAGCAGCACGCGAAAACTCGAATAACTGTCCACTCCTCCGCGTAGCTATTCCTTTACTTAAGAGTAGAAATGTGTTCAAACCAATGGTAATCATTGTAATGTTACTTGTCGAGATGTGCACCCTGTGTGTCTTGACAGAACATTCACACGCGTGAAAAAATCTGCCGTAGTATCCCAATCACCGTGAGAAGCTCACAACGTTTCTGCCAGTTTATCTTACAACCCGTGTATAAGCAAACTTTTTCAATGACAGCTGTTGCTTCAATGATACTACCTTCGTTCGGACAAAAAACAGCGATGCCGTCTGCATATGCAAGTAATTTGGCCTGAGCTGAGAGCAGGCTATATGCACGAATACTTTAGTTTGGTATATAACCAGAGCTTAGTGTGTTCGGACAAATCCGAAAAAATCCGATAAACATTCGCCGGTAAAATTTTTGGCAATTCGGATTTTTTCCGACAAACTCTGATTTTGAAAGGGCATTCTCAACGTTCAAATTGCATTTTCAAATGTGACAATCGTCAATCGAAATAAGTGCACCTCCATGAGCGGCAGTAACCTGGTAAAGTATGATTTTGTCTATTACAACAAGCTTTAAAGATGTAATACGAACAAACATAGGTCTTTTGTATTGAAGTATTTGTGCTCGATTGTATATATGTTTGTGCGATCAAAGCTCCCAGACATCTAAAATGCACTTATTGGGTTCGCATATTTGTGTGGTCAGCTATCATTTCATGTGATATTTCGGAGTATTACTAGTACAGTTTATTTCATGAGCAATACAGATCATGAGGAGTGAGAGAAGAAGCTGCTATTAGGCAGCTTGACAAAGCTCTCACCCTGTGTATTTTGGACTTAGGTCAGCATTTGGGCACAGACATACTATGAATACAATACATCAATAGAATATACACAAAGTATATATACAAATCAATAAAATAACAAGTGTCCACACTATTATCATCTCAATAATCAGAATAATACTAAAAATAGGTCCTTTGTTTTTCATCTAGAAGATGAGGTAGTCTGGGAGCAAAAGCTAAGGAGCAGCTGGACTAGCTCTTGCCCCCTTCCCCCCCCACCCTCAAATACACTTTGGCGAGGTTACAGCAGTGCACATGAACAGCTTTATCAACAGGGTAAATAAACAGCAAGTTAGAAAAAAAATGAAATAATGGAGAAGCAGAATTATCAAAGACAATTCATCGCAATTTCATTGAACATAATTATTAATAAGACTACATTGCAACAACATATAATGCAAAATTAAACAGAATTTCGGAGAATCGAAGATTTACGAGAAGTGATCTTTGATGAACGACGAATTTCATCCCAAAAAAACACCCTCCAAGTTTCATAAAAAATAAAATTAGAAAACAAAGAACCTTATTTCTAACCTAGCAAAGGGGCACATTGTAGGCCGCAAGGAGCAAAGTGGAGAATTGGCATACTTGGCGTACTGACGGACACACAGGTACACATGCAGTAAGCTGTCCTTTGATGATTATCCCTGTCCAGCCAGTTGCATACGCGATTTTTACACCATGGTTTACGTTCCAATACTCAAGTTACAAAAGGGACGTAATGGGAAACAAGTTCGAATGCTTTCACAAGGTCTAACTGAACCTCTACTTCGTGATCACCAACCACATCAGTAACTTCCATCACACTATGCGCAATGTATATGTTTGTTGCAATACTATGTCCTTTACTACGACATTAACTTTATTTTATCAGGATCGTCTATTTTGGGAATTAATACAGTATACGGTGTTTTCAAAGAAGGCGGACCTGTTTGTGCTCACGTACATTAAAAGCTTTATGCATTATATGAGAAATCCAGCCTTTACAGAATTTATTGAAGACAGCTCCCAGTCCATCAGGCCACGGCGTCTTCTCATTTCGTAGCTTTTCAATAGCGTTCTCTATTTCATGAACCGTAAAGGGGTACTCGAGACGAGTTTTAACGTCATCATCGAATTTGAGCATACGTCGCATGAAATCCGTCCTTAAGCGTTCATCCAAATTAGGTTTACAGCCAAAATCCTCCGAAAAATGATCATAAATAACGCACCGAATATATGCCGGCTCACTGACTACTTGACCTTCATGGTTTTGTTCGCGTATCTATTTTTGACATGCCTATCACTTCTCATAAGCTTGTGGATGTTTTGTTTGAATTTCCCAAATAAATAATGACTCAGCTCGTGCCCCCCAAAGCAGCTGCTTTATACGTAGCAATATCAATGTTTTCTAACTGACACCTGACCTTTCTTATTGCTTTCGTATAAGGAACAGGCTGAATGTTTTCCATAGCGTACATATATTGCACATTTTATCTTAGTTCCTATACTTTTCGATTTTTGTCCTGCTGTGTAACACTAATGCATTCGTTTGCTTTTATGTTTACTTCTTCTTTGAACTCCTTAATTATGTTATGATGTTAGTTGATTAAGCCTCAATCAACCGTTCTACATTTTCGGGAATGCCTTAAGAAATTCTTCATGTTCCAAAATCCTGTATTATATTCGCAAAAGTATGAGTGGAAACAGCTTGGTTATTCTTTGGCACGAAATGTAGCACTTCAAGGCAGTGATCGGTGAAGTGAACTGCATTCACTCCACACCTACAGCAGAGAGTAAGGTGTTCTGTGGATATGTGTATTCTGTCTAATCTGGCATGACTGCCGCGTTGATGTTGCGTTTACGGGGGCTGCATTCCACATGTCATCACACTGCCTATATGTTCCAATTTATGCTCGCTAATAAGTACATTCAACGTGGAAGCACTCTTAGTGGAATTTATCTGTCAGAAGGAAAACAAACGCAATTAAAATCCTCCAATACTGGTACAATTTGGTCACTGTTCAGAAACCGTTCAAGACCATAAAAAGCAGTTTTATTTCTGCTTCAACATTTGGTGCATGGAAGTAAATGACTGGGCAGTTCATATTCGACAGCAGTATTTTGAAAACAAGTAAACGACTGCTTCGACACGAGAGAACATTTTCAACATAAAGGCCTACAGTGTTACGAATACAAAAGCACCCATCCACGAGACGTGCCAACAGCATGCATGGGAACCACTAACATTAAAATGAGGATGGAAAGTGGCCACCATACGGTCAGTTGATCTCTCGCTCTCTATTTTCGACTCCTGGACAGATACATTACCTGGATCATTGTCGCAAAGGAGTCGTTTCAGCTGATACTGCCCCCATACGCTCCTTTCTACGCTCTATGTTGACGGCGTATCACACGTGTAGATACTGCCTTCCGCAATCCATGCCAGAATGTCTGAGAGCATTATAGATAGTTTTCGAATCATCTGTTTGGCTTGAGTGCGCAAAAGCGAACAGCTGAATTTATTCTGGAACAAACTCGGCAACCCGCGATAACGCTCGAATGTTCGGCGCCGCGTGTATGAATGCCGACGCGCGTTACCGCGGATCAGCCTTATTACGACCGACAATGGTTGCGCTGATTTCAGTGTACAGCGTTCATTGCTTGCTGTAGTATGAGTTTCCGTTTCGCGGCCACAAGTTCGCCTGCACAAAGAGTTTCACCTTGCAGAAGCCTACTGCCGTCTTCGTGCATGTCACGACGACGTGACAATACTGACGCCTTCACCCACTAAGCCTTCGTACATTAATGCAGCTATCCGAAAAGGTTTTGATATTTAAGCGCCCATGGTTTAAAAAAGGGGATTTCTCAAACACATGGTGCTCACCTTTTTTGTCTAGTCGGCATCCCAGGCTTGTCTAAAGTTAGGGGGCGTGGGCAAAATCATCAGACACTTGCTATAGGCTTCCCTACTACCCGATACAGTGAGGAAAAGACCACGTGCCAAGTGCATACAATAAGAAAACGCATTGAAGTCCAAGTGTGCCGTTAAACCCTCACATGACGTAGGCCCCGTACAGCTCCCGAGGAAGCTTACCAGCAGAACTACTGCGGCGGTTTCCCCGCCAGCCGCGCCTCGATGTAAACGTTGGAATGCGACCTCGTCGACACGCTTCTTGCATCAATCGTTTTAGGTGAAGGCGTTTCGTTGCTGCTTGCGTTCAGTTTCTCCTCAACGGTCTGTTCGTGAGTGCGTTTTCCCGCAACCTGAGAAGGCGGTGTCGACGCCAAAGACTCTGCATCAATTATTTGAGCTTCTTTGAATGTAGCGTCTGCCATGTCTCAGCGGACGCCATGTTTACTCCTCCGGTGCCCGCAACGCAACGCCCTCCCTTGTGTAATCCTCCTCCTACTTTGCTTTTATAAACGCGCTTCGTTGGTGTCGTTTGGATACGAAGCTTGTTCAGCGACGATTTCAGGGCTCTAGGTTCCCTTCCTTGGCTTCCATCTATAATGTATGAGCAGCTCGGTCGAGCCTTCTCCTTCAAAGGCCCAACCACGGCAGTATCCTAATCAATATTATTATTAACCGCGGCCGCATATGGCCTCCCCACACTCTCTGTACTGATGCTCGAAAGGTCTTGAGGCATTACACCGGAGTACACGACAATCACAACGAATGTATGCCTTTTCTTGGCGTCAGTGACACAGGGGGCTCGTTCCACAACAGCCACAAGAGCCATCTTTCTAGCAATACTTATTTGGTGAGGCAGATATGCCAACTGGACCCCTGCCTTCAATTTGAGGAACACGAGACGCGTAGTCTACATTTTGTGGACAGCCCATGCTCTCGCCATTTCTCTCTGGAGACGTCGGTGCCTCGTCCATACGTTGCGAAGGCCAGTCGCACATGTTCATCGGGCACTTTAGAGAGAAGCTAGTGCAACTTGACAACGATGTCCTGAATTGCCGGGTCAATAACGAGACAGCGGCAGCTCTTCACAGTCACTTCACCAGCTTCCGCAATCCTTCCCGTAGCTTCCGCGTTTATTGAGGTCACCGCCCAAACGTGGCAACTACGGTAAGATCAGGAAGCACAAAGAGGGGAGCCTGTGCGTCCTTGAAGCCCTCAACAGGGTAGGGTGTGCCTTTGACGTCCGCATGACGAAAACAATTTCACCGACGACTACGATAATACCTAATGCGAATTCCAATTGCAGCTGTTTAGGTGTTTTGATATTATGAGAAGTTGAGAGAGACAATTTGAGAGAAGCATGCCTGTGTGTACAGTTGTATACCATTATTTATTTTTCAGAGCTCTCTCTGTAGGAAACACAAATCTCTCAGTCTTTTATTGTGATAAAGGAGGAGGAGGTAAAACTTTATTTGACCAAAGGATTTCGGCACATACGTCCCTGAGTACCCACAAGACCCCACTGCGCTCGGCGTTCATGAGTTCATGTAGTTCTATGACGTGGACGGCCCGGTCAGTGGCGATTTTCTGCTTGGCCGGTTTCATCAACCGCAGCAGGTTCTGCAATTCCTCCCATGTGGCCAGTGGCTGCGGACCCCGCGGGGGAGGGTCCACCGGGCATTCCAGGAGAATGTGGGTAAGGGTAGCTTGGAGGTGGGTGGATTGAGCAAAGAGCGGGTTGTATGCTCCCGGGTAGATGCGGCAAAGGAAATAGGGGGAGGGAAGAGTGCGCGTCTGGAGGCTTCGCCATATAATTTGATGAAAATTTTCCGGGTATCGTTGAGGTGCGGGGTATAGGTAGCATGCGGCGCGATCTGCCTGAGTACTCTCGTTGAACGACTACATGCGCTCCCTGGAAGAGCCTGACTCTGATTCCACCACCGTTCGGTTGATGAGACCTTGGACCTGGTCATGACCTTGGACCTGGCATAGCACAAGCCAGGGCTACCCTTCACGGAAGCACAAGCGCTACATATCAGTTTACGGCTACCGGTGTTGGTAGGACCCATGTTGCTGTTGGCATTGTTACCCAACTCTGAACTGGTTATATAAAACATATGCGTCTATTGGACATATATCTGTCCCTTCTACGTTTGTACATATATGTAGCCCTCAGCCGCTGCTACAACCTCTCACCGCGAACCAATAGAGTGCCAGCCGAAAATTCGAATACTGGTGGCGCGCTTGGCATATCGCAATTGTCGAAGCCCGTAGCGAATGCGAAGTCCTCCTTATTCACTATTTTCTTTTCGACAAACACCAAGTCAAGTACAATGAGTGTTGTCACGAGTAGCGATAAATCTCGACCTACTCTTTCAAGTACACCATGCCCGGACCTCGCAGAAGGTGTAGCATCATTTCAGCACGACCAAGCTTCTCGCGTTTCGCAAATCAGGACGAACCCCAAAGTTTCATACTATGATACTTAGAGGGGGAATCTGGCGCTAGTGTCTATGCGGGCTCCTTCAGCGGCGCTTTTACGACAATGGTAATGATGGGAAGTACAGGATTCGGAGCTGCTCCGGAAGGATTACGTTCTTGATATTGACGACACTTGTTTTCTCACTGCAAAACAAATGGGTATGAACTTATTTCTAATTGAAACTTACTTCATACGATGGTACGTAAGACTTGTTGCAAAAAGTTTTCGTGATCATGAGATTGAAGTGAAACGTGAAGAAATCCAACCGTGAAGGTATGCATTGCTCTCCCATTGTGTTCCCGATTTGGCATCAGGATGTAACGAATTATCTGTTACAACACTTGAAAAAGGAGCACGATTGTTTTTCCCTCGAAAGTACGCCTAATCTATTTCTGGAAATAACAGTACTGTATTGAGTCAGAAACACTCAACGTATCGTCTGCTGCGATGCCAGGTGCGTCTGTCGAAGTGGTCTGCCCCCAACGCATATCTCGTTTTGTTGTGAAGACGACTCAGAAAAGCATGGTGGTACGTCTACTAAGCTGCGCCATCGTTTTTCAGTCGATTTAAATAAAACGTCTACTCATTGCAATAATCTGTCCTGGCATGAGACGCTACATCTATGCGTAGCGGTGAGTGCACAATACTTCGCTAAATTTGTCAAATACAACCTGTAAAGCTGCAACGTCGCATTAAACTAAAAGACCTAATGGTCTTCAGCCTCTTTGAAAAACTAAGGCACTGTTTGAGTGCTTTCCACCGCAGCCCAGTATCCACGATGCGCGAATAATGAAACTGAAGCTGCAGAAAAAAATCCGCGGACAGTTTGTTAGCTAACCCTATCCAATCCGCAGCCTCTACTTCCCATCATTCCCATGAGGGTACAACAATCGCAGTGCCAGTCATCTCTTTAGGTTATTGTATAAAACTCTCTGGGACGAACCAAGCACCCTCGCTTGCATCGTTTGTTCTTCCGCGAATGCATGCTTCAGCTCCTTAGGCAGCACCAGATAGTTGATTTCCAACGGGCGCAGTAGTTTAACGACTTTTTAAATGCGAAGCATTTCTTTGCGTACTGCAAGCACTTTGAGCGCAAAATATATCTTTCTTAGACTAAATTTTCATGACTCCGATATTCATACAAGGCGTAATATTGCAATGAAAAAAATTCAAACTTAGAACATTTTGGCTAAATTCTTGGAGGCGTATATGGCGGAAAACTAGCACTAATATTATTCAGTTTCAAACACTTTACAGAAACGCTTTTTCTTAATATGTAAACCAAATTTCGTGCAAAAACAACAAACGATACTCTTAGAATAGATTTTATCACAGACAACACCCAGACAACATTCTGAGAAATTCGGAAGGCACCCACGTGACCAAAAATTTCTTCTCTCTGTAATATTCCAGCAATTCACTGTTATCAATGCAGCAAATAAGCATGACTTTTTTTCGAATACATTTGAGATGGTCGCCAAAATGGCTGGGACGTTTGGCGTGGAATGACCCCAAAGGCGAACGCACACAAAGGCACAGAGCCTCAAAGATTCGCGCACAGAGCCTCAGCGTCCGTGACGCGTCTGAAGCTTTATTTTGACTGTGAGAAAAGTATTTTTCTTACACCGTGATTCTGACGATTTGGCGGTGCTGCGCGCATGCCAGCGCTTGCCTTTCAGCGCTCTGAGGTGCTTGGCGCGTCTTCCGCGACAGCGCGGACAGCACCTCTTCGCACCTGGGCGGTAGGGCACGTTTGTATCAACCGTCCCGGGGTGAAAATCGGTTCGCAACAACGGTAATCTATTACACTGCAGGCCAATGAGCCTTGGCCGGGACAAAAGAAAAATTCGTATCACCCCGAAATTCGTATGAGCTATGATCGTATCACCGAGGTTTCTATCTATCTATCTATCTATCTATCTATCTATCTATCTATCTATCTATCTATCTATCTATCTATCTATCTATCTATCTGTCTGTCTATCTATCTATCTATCTGTCTGTCTGTCTGTCTGTCTGTATGTCTGTCTGTCTAGCCGCTTATGATTTTGTGCTCTCCTGGCCGTGCCGTTAATGGGATTTATACCAAAATTGGTATGGCATAATGTGACTGTATTGTGAACATGAACCGCTAGTCATATCATGAAAATCATGACTAACTTGTCAGGAAAAGTATGATTTACACGCCACGGCAGTAGTGCTCCTGCTGCCGTTTTCTTAGCTTGATATATCCAAAAATTGGTAGGATGAGACATTTTTTTCATGACCAACATAAATGACAGGTGGTAATATGAAAGTCATGACGCGCATGCCATGTTAAATATGATTTACATGCCACGCTCATGGTGCACTGACGGCCCTTTCGCTAGCTTGATAGACACGAAATTTGGCATAGGTGACGTGACTGTATGACGAACATAAATGCCAAGTGGTCATATGGAAATCATGGCATTTCATGCGCAACATGACTTCCATACCCGCTCGTGGCACGCTCGCGGCTGTTTCGCTTGCTTGATATACACTAAATTTGGTAATGCGTGACGTGACTGCATGACGAACATAAATGACAAGTGGTAATATGGAAATCATGACATGTCATGTGCAACAAGACTTGCATGCCACGCTCATGGTACGCTGGCGTCCAGCTCGCTAGCTTGATATACAAGAAAACTGGTATTGCGCGACGTGACTGTATGATAACGAACATAAATGGCAGGTCCTAACATGTAAATCATGACACGCATATAATGTACAGCATGGCTTGCTCCTTGCAGGCTTCTTCGCATTACGTCGATTGCCACAGTGCGTGGGATCTGCCCAGTTTTTTAGCAGGAAGTGAGCGGCCGAAAAATTCGGCGAAAGAGCTAAGTAACACCAATGGCACGAGAAAAGACGCCACGCTGCGATAAAGAAATTTCAACTTCCGCATCAAGCACCCCATCAAAAATAACGCTTCTGTTGGAGATGAAAAATCTTGGACTTAGCATGGGGTCCAATAAAACAAGCTACACTGAAAAGGTTTGTCTTTAAAGGAGGTGAACCAATCCATGTAACAGGTGGAGGTGGATACAAATAAGAAAGAGAACACCTAATGTTACAGTGTCACCTACTTTGACTTTTAAGATCCGTCTTCTGGTGGTAGCAGATTCACTTAGAGCGGTAAGCTGAGGGGGGGGAACTTGCCCTTTCGCGTCAGGGTCAACAACTAAAGTTTTGAATTGCAATATAGTGGAGGAAGGATTTCATTTGGAGCAGCATTTTTCTAGTTTGAAAGAAATCACAGTAGTGTAAGCCATCCACTGGAATCTGTATTTGCGTGAAGGAATGATAACTGCTCGGACATTACTAAGGTCAAAAGGGGGGGGGGGGGGGTACAATTAAAGAAAAATGTATCAAGATTTGTTTATTTTTTTCTTGTCTGAAATGATAGGGACTTTCTTAAAAATATGCAGTGCCCGACACATCTTTGCGCGTTTTGACTGAGCCAAAGGACAAGGTTTTCGTGTCCAAACTGACGAGCAGCCAAGCTCCCTTTGCTCGAACCTTGCACAACCTAAATTCCTGCCTCAGACAATTTTTTATTGAAGCTGCTAGTTCTCTGAGCTTAGCACCTTTTTTAAAAATGTATTCCTGCTGCTTGACGCCACATGGCGCGATTTTTTTTAACACGCGTGTCATTTACTGTGTCTAATTGCGTTGTGCGTGTGAGACATGCATGGAGACGCGGGTTCTGTGCATTTATATTGAGTTTAGTTGCGCCTTTTCTGATTTTGTTGTGGCAGCAAAAGATATTCTCGTGCTGACAAATCAAAGAAATTGTTTAAATAGTGCGCTAAAATTGGATGTCGATGCTCTTCGGCTACTAGCAGAAACGAGACAAGGGAGCACTCATGTGAACACTTCAGTAAGTAAGCTTATTCCGCGTCAGGGCAAGGACAAAATGCCACCCGTAGTAAAAGTGACTACGTTTTGATTGATGTGGAGCTTCCACAAACCGTGATTACGAGTAACTGTCTCCACAGAATGCGGAAGAACAGTGGCGCTCGTAGCGAACACAACGTTTAGTTTTCCTTGGAATGGAAATCGTCAGAGCTGCTACCTTTGAAACTGTTCTAACTTTCAAGAAGCCTGCATGGCCCGAGTAAGGTTTCTCAAAGCTGTATGGTGGATCACTGAGGCACAGCACTGAGATAGCGTTATAAGAGATCAACCGCCGTCGACAGTATTTGGCCAATATGGATACAAAACATATGACAAAACAAGCCAGAGAACTCAAGAAAAGAAGAAAATAAGCCAGAAGCTGAATCTTATGATGACTGTGAGGCAAGTTGCTATTAAATAAATTGTTCAGCACAGCATTTTGAACAAAACATGAAATAAACATGACTTTCCTCTGTAACTCTCAGTATCTCGAAATCCATTTTTTGTCGCAATTTCCCCACTATCAAAACAGCTTGCTAATACAGATGGCTCACTTTTCACCAAAATAAAGCCAACATCAATGCCAAGCTACTGATCTAGAATGATATACATATGCGGAACAGCTTTCACTTTTTGGAAGTTTTATTTAAGAATGACGACAAAATTATTTCCCACGCTAGAAAAATCGCATCCATGTCTATGCTTGAAATGATAGTGTGATTCTAACGCCTTTCCGAGGAAGGCGCCTACAAATAGAATGAAAGAAACCCAAATGCTTTGCATACAGTGGTTTCAAAGAAAAAGGATCTTAAAGAAGCCTTAAAAATTAAAATACATGGGAGGTACGGGGCCTGGCCCCGTGTCTTAAAAGGACAAACTCCTCATAACAAGAATTGAGATAACTCTACTAATGGCAAGATTCTCTATTGTATTGGCTCAAACGACCACTGTTTTTCTCATTAAAGGCGGATTTCTATTTTCATTTCTTTACTAACGTCACGAGAATAGACTAAGGCGCCCCACCACGTGGCAACAAAGCGAAAATGCGCATGATTGATCACCAGACCTTTTTCTCGTGTACGTTGCTAATTGTATACCGAGTGTCGAAATGCAGCATCCTTTCTATTATAATCTTTTTTAAACTGAAATGTGCAGACACACCTTCGTTTCAAGTGAGCAGAAAGGTTGCTCCGGTTTCAATTGACGTAGGATCCGATACTCATGAACGGCAGTTTGAAAGTTAGCTGTAGGCCTAGCGGCACCTGCCGACGAGTTGGAGAAGGACTAGAAGCGCCTGCTTCGCGAGGCAGTATAGAGGGACTTTACGTGACGGCGAGCACTCAGAAAACTTACTCTGTCTGCTTTTTATATTCTTAGAAGAGATCAAAATGTCAAAGTGATGCTCGTTAAGCCCAAACGCACTCATTCCTGGGAAAAGAGAATGTTAAGTATAATGAACTGGTTCTCAAGGAGGGCTATCAGCATCGTTATTGCTTCGCAGCCTTGCTGGACGAGGGACTTCTCCTTTTTTTAGTCGTTTTTGGGATAAAAAAACTTGGCTTAAAAAATATCCACGTGCGTTTTTGAATCAACCGCTGTAGGTTTAACCAATACCGAATGGGAATTTCTTGTTGCAGCGTAAGAAAACTCGGCCAGGGAAAGATTGGTTGTCCGGATATTAAATATTGTCCTGCGCCCCGACGGACAGGGTTGCCGTTGGTGGCTACTTTGCGAAAAATTGGCTACTTTAGGACGCCGTCTGGCTACGAAAATATCAGGTTGGCGCCATGGCTACTTTTTGACTACATTGAACTTCTGTTTTGGCGCATTTAGTAGCCAATTTTCTTATTATTGGCAAGTGAAAGAACAAGCAAGCCTAAAGACCACCCACAGACTTCAACCTTTTCTCTCGCGTCAGCCAATGCGCGTGCATATCTTCGCCCCAGCAGATGCCTCGCGCGCATCGAGGCACCCCCACGCAACGCACGGCGAGCCTGCAAAGACGGAGCGGCGAAGTTGCGCGCATGTTGGCAAACGCGTGGCTTGCACGCTGCTCACGCTGCCCGCTATACATTCTGACGTCAGATTTCTAACGTTGATGCACTGCGCGTATTCTCGGCGAGCTTTAAAAGAAGAAGAAGAAAAAAAAGCAAATATCCGCACCAAAACGGACCTAGTATATCAATTATGGTAAATCTAATAATCCATTTCATTGTGCGGCTTCAAGAAAACACTCCTTCAACGTTTAATGTTCCGAACGACTTGTTGGCTCGAATGTTCCGAAAATTACTCTGTCTCTGGTAAGAAGTCTATGCTGCACAACTCTACACAGGCGCACTCTACTTACACCAACCAATCCCATATAGTTGCTTCGCCATGTGGTGAAAAATGTGGTTCATGAAAATAAATGTCAGGAAATAAAAGTTTATGCATGTCACCTGAAAGACTAACAGTTGCCTATTTAATTCTTGAACCGCGTTGCATTTGAACCTGTCACTTGTATGAATATTTCTCGTATGTTCATTATCATATAAACAGGAAGAGTGCAATATTCTTTCGAAATACAATCACAGTGCTAGCACAAGAGACACGAAATTTCGTTTTTAGCCTCCATCTATAAAAGCATCGAAAATTTTGCCTCTTGGACTTGTTTCGTAGAATATACGACCGCAGCATCCTTCACGGCGCATTTATTATATCACTGAACTATACGTTGCATCGCCTTGAGTTACCGCTGTGAGGTAGGTATGCTATTCTTTGAAAACCGAAGCTTTTATACCACGCGCAGTAAAGCAAACGAGTCAAATAACATTCGTTGCTGATGAAGTGTTGATAATAGTTTTTTGCAGCAGTAACTACCATAGCAACAAGTACTAGTGTGTTGAAAGTCTGTTCATTGTTCTTTACTCACTGTGTTGTGTTACCTTTTTTTGTTTGTGTTTAATTCCACTCTCCTTTAAATGCTCTTGGATCTTGCTGTACACAAATAAATAAATAAATAAATAAGTCACTTTTTGCACCTCACCTGTGGCATGAAGGCCAAGATACAGAAGTAAAAATTATGCTCTTGTTTTTATGTTTTTGCATATCGAAAATCATATTAGTGTATAATAATGAAAATTTTGGTCATACTACCACTTTTGTTCTATTTGGCTAAACATTTAGCGATAAAGTTAAATGGCATGGCTATTTCGGCTACTTTTAGCTTGAAATCTCGCTCCTTTTCAGGTCAACTCAACGGCAATCCCTGGGAAGCACCCACTACGCCATTATTCACTCTTTGGAGAAACGTGGTTCCTGCTACATATCTCTGAAGCATTGTGTGCACTATGTTGATGCTGTGGCTCACGATGAAGAAGCATTATGGCTGAGCCTTTTGTAATGAATTCGAAGCATTCAATGACCTACTCGATACGCAATTCACGTAGTGTGACGCCGAATTGGTGTTTTACTCTTCTAAAAAATTGAAGGACACTTTGTACATTCCAAAGTGTGTTAGGCGAAAGCGTGTGGCCATTCCACTGATTATGCCATGTCTTTTTTTCTTTTACACTCTCAGTGGGATAAGACACAAACCGAATGGGTGCGTGTTTTCTTCTTTAAATTTTTTTCCGTGAATCGCAGCGAGACGCGAGACTCATCTTCCTCCGTTCGCATGCGTTAGTATTTTCTCGCGCTTTGCGCATCGTGCAAACGCCATCCGCGTTCCAGCTCTTAAATTGACGGACCCTTTGTAAATTCGAAAGTGTATTCCGTGAACGCCTGGTTCCATTGAGACGGCGTCGGTCAGAATGATTGCAAACTCTGGGCACAGCGACGCTACGCAAGAAAAGCGCGAGCGCTATAGAGTCCGACGCGACCGGCGTCCGTCTGCGGATCCCGGCGGCAACCTGGCTCCGTGCCAGAGCTCGGATGGACGGACGGACGGACAGACGTATGGATGGACGGACGGACGGACGAACAGACACACAGACAGACGGACGGACGGACGCCGGACCGAGGTCGGACGGAAGCACCCATTATGCGAACCGGAACACTGTAGTAATATGAAGGCCGTCAACCCTATCACAGTCATCAGAGTCATGGCCGAGAGCACAGAGAGCCTGCTTAGCTATGGCTAGGCAGGTGGTGTCTGTCGCCCAGGTTGACCCCATTCCTTGATCTTGCTTGCATGTGTTTGGAGGGGGCATAGTCCGTCCCTCCTTCCCGCGTCCCACAGCGCATGCGCGTCCCCTCCCTATCCTCTCCTACGCTCACCCCCCTTTCTCTACTCCAGGAATCATCTACTCTACGGAGCGGTGCCCGCGTCCAACATCCCCACAGCGCATGCGCGTCCTCTCCCCCTCTCTCCTCTAGGGAATCCTGTACTCTACGGAGCGGCTCCGGCGTCCCACATCCCCACAGCGCATGCACGTCCCCTCTCTCTCCTCTCCTACGGTCTCCCCCGTACTTTCCTCTAGGAATCCTGTACGCAGCGGCGCGCGCACGAGAGGTAGTGTGACAGCTGCATACTCCGCTGGAGGCGCCACGGTAGTTCCGCGGTATGAAAATTACGGAGCGCGCGCGCCTCATTCTCTCTCCTGAGCAGCGCCGCGATGAGCGCCCGGACCGCTGCCGTGAAATGAGAGCGGCGACGTTCCTCCCGCTAAAGCCAATTATCTCCCCGCTGCTTCGCATCCACACATGGTTCCCTTTAGAGGGAGACGGGGGAATTTTTTATTTTTATTTTCTTTAATGGTTTGGCGCATGCGCAGTGGGGGTGTGGACGGACGGACGCCGGACGGACACCGGACGGACGGACACCGGACGGACGTGAGCATGAGACATCAAAGGCTTTCGCCTTAAAATGCCCAATTACACTTGTTAACGTGATTCCATGCCCGACATGAAGCCTGCGTACGTTCGTTTTGCAGATGATTTGGGGCACCAGCGTAGCTCTGTGGTAGAATACTGGGCCGCCACGCAGAGGATCTGGGTGTGAATCGCAGTTCTTGGGGGTGTTTTAGGAGCTTGCTCGGCAAGCTTCTTATGCTCGCGCCATGTCCGGCGTCGGCGGCGTGTACATTTCTCCCGTGATTCCAACAATGCTCACTAGATGGCGCGCCGCCACTAAAGGCGCCTAAAGTCCCTGTATGTTTAAAAGTAGCGAAAGGTCTTGATCCAGCCGCCGCGCCTCGCGATAGGCTGGTTGGCGACACGTGACCTTTGCGCCTTCGCGCCCCGCCCAAAGGGTCCAGCGGCGGCAGCGTTGTGCCGGCGAGATATGGATGACTGTATTTCCAAGCGTGGAATTCGGCAATTTTAGCTTGTAGAGAGTACTTCATGCGCCTCTGTCGCCATGTTTTTGCAATCTAGAAGCATTTATGTGCTTGAAGTTGAGTGGACGCGGGAATTCTGTGCAGGAATTAAATGTTTGGAGCGTGACGGGCTAGTATGCAGGGTCTCAATGCCTTCGGTTGTTTCCCCGCGCAGAGTACAGAAAGAAGAGTTTTTAGATGTGAAGCATCTTATGGCGGAGCTTAATCCGGTGTGCGGCGTGACATGCCTTACTGCGCATGCGCAAACCCTTTAAAAAAATAAATAAAAGACCTCCTTTCCCCTCTCTCTCCTCTACGCATCCCTCCCCGCGACAACCACACCCTCACTGCGCATGCGCCTCCCCTCCTGTCTCCCCTCCTACGCTCTCCCCTCTAGGCATCCCTGCCCGCGGCGTCTACACCTCCCCACTGCGCGTGCGCGTCCCCCCTATCTCTCCTCTCCTACGCTCCCCCCTCTCTCCTCTACGCATCCCTGCCCACGGCGTTCACACTCCCACTGCGCATACGTGTCACCCCCTCTCTCTCCTCTCCTACGCTCCCCCTCTCTCGCCTCGCGACGCCGACGCAGGCAGCGTCTGCTAGTGAGTTTCTTGGTTGAAAAAATTGAAGGACACTTTGTACATTCCAAAGTGTGGTCGGCGAAAGCGTGTGGCCATTCAACTGATTATGCCATGTCTTTTTTCTTTTTACACTCTCAGTGGGATAAGACACAAACGAAATGGGTGCGTGTTTTCTTCTTTAATTTTTTTTACCGCGAATCGCAGCGAGACGCAAGACTCATCTTACTCCGTTCGCATGCGTTAGTATTTTCTCGCGCTTTGCGCATCGCGCAAACGCCATCCGCGTTCCAGCTCTTAAATTGACGGACCCTTTGTAAATTGGAAAGTGTATTCCGTGAACGCCTGGGCCCATTGACATGGCATCGGTCAGAATGATTGCAAACTCCTGGGCACAGCGACGCTATGCAAGCAAAGCGCGAGCGCTATAGAGTCCGACGCGACCGGCGTCCGTCTGCGCATCCCAGCGGCCACCTGGCTCCGCGCCAGAGCTCGGATGGACGGACGGACGGACGGACATGGGCGGATGGACGGACGGACGGACGGACGGACAGACGGATGGATGGACGGACGGACGAACAGACAGACAGGCGGACGGACAGACGGACGGAGAGACGGACGCCGGACGGAGGTCGGACGGACACCGGACGTACGTGAGCATGAGACATTAAAGGCTTTCGCCTTAAAGATTACACCATCTCCCGCTAAAGGGAACCATGTGTAGATGCGAAGCAGCGGGCGCTAACGCTTACACTGGCGGCGGCGTTGACGCTGGCGCTCATCGCAGCGTTGCACAGGAGAGAAACCTGGGGGCCGCAAAGCACGCAGTGATCGACCGGTGTTTCCTACTGGAACATCCCAATCGCTGCTAATGGGCAATGGGAGACAGAAGACTCGGACTGGACACAGAGACCCGCAGTCCGCTTTTAGTTAACGCGCACGCTGCGAATTTTTTTATCGTTCGACAACGCACAGGAGAAATCTCCCACCGGCACCACCTTGCAGGTCAAGATCCATTGCCATATATAAGGGGTGGCCAGTGAACGGTTGTGCAGCGCGAGCAGTCGGTTTTTTAACCCAAGAAACCCGCTAGCAGACGCTGCCTGCGTCGGCGTCGCGACGCGAGAGAGGGGGGAGCGTAGGAGAGGGGAAGACGCGCATGCGCAGTGGGGGTGTGGATGCCGCGGGCAGGGATGCCTAGAGGAGAGAGGGGGAGTGTAGAAGGCGAGAAAGGGGGCGCGTAGGAGGGGAGAGAGGGAGGGAACGCGCATGCGCAGTGAGGCTGTGGCCTCCGCGGAGAGGGATGCCTAGAGGAGAGAGAGGTGGAGAGAGGAGGTTTTTTTTATTTTTATTTTTAATTAATGGGTTGGCGCATGCGCAGTGGGTGTGTGGACGAACGGACGGACGGACGGACGGACGGACGGACACCGGACGGACACCGGACGGACGTGAGCATGAGATATTAAAGGCTTTCGCCTTAATAACCGACTGCTCGCGCTGCACAACCGTTCACTGGCCACCCCGTATATATGGCAATGGATCTTGGCCTCCAAGGTGGTGCCGGTGGGGAGATTTCTCCTGTGCGTTGTTGAACAATAAAAATTCGCAGCGTGCGCGTTAACTAAAGGCGGCGTGCGGGTCTCTGTGTCCAGTCGGAGTCTTCTGTCTCTCATTGCCCATTAGCAGCGATTGGCATGTTCCAGTAAGAAACACTGCTCCATAACTGCCTGCTTTGCGCCTCCCCAGTTTTCTTTCCTGCGCAACGCTGCGATGAGCGCCAGCGTCAACGCCGCCGCCAGTTTAAGCGTGCGTTAGCGCCCGCTGCTTCACATCTACACATGGTTCCCTTTAGCGGGAGATGGTGTAATTTTTTTCAGAAGGCATGTGAGGGGCTGCGCAATCGCGGCAAAATCCTTAACAAAGCAGCGAAAATACGAGCATAGGCCGAAAAACGAGCGAACGTCCTTGGAAGAACGTGAAATAGGGAAGTTAGTAACGGCGCGTATTTTTGCTGGATCAGGTCGTATCCCCGGAGCGTCAACAATATGACCGAGCACGGTGATTTCTCGGCGGCCAAAGCGGCATTTTGAAGAGTTGATTTGAAGACCGGCGGTGCGAAAAACTTGCAAAATAGCCGACAAGCGTTGCAGGTGACGTGCGAACGTAGGCGAGAAAACGACGACATCGTCGAGGTAGCAGAGGCATGTAGACCATTTGAAACCCCGAAGCAGGGAGCCCATCATGCGCTCAAATGTTGCTGGCGCGTTACACAACCCAAACGGTGTGACTTTAAACTGGTAGGGCCCATCCGGTGCAACAAAGGCGGTCTTCTCCCGATAATTTTCATCGACAGCAATCTGCCACAAGCCCGAACGAAGGTCTATGGAGGAAAAGTACCATGCGCCATGAAGAGAATCAAGGGCGTCGTCTATTCGCGGCAAGGGGTAGACATCTTTCTTGGTGATCTTGTTGAGGTGCCGGTAGTCGACGCAGAACCGCCAGGTGTTGTCTTTCTTTTAAAACAAAAGTGTTTTATGCCGGGGTCCACCAAGATTTGAGTGACGTATTTCCGTCACGGAAATGACATCGAAAAAAATACACATGATCAGAAGACAAAGAAAAAAGTTCCGACAACGGGAGTCGAACCTACGACCTCTAGGTCCGCGACAAGAGATGCCGGGCACGCTATCCACTGCGCCACGGCCACACACTTTGTAGGCTTTAAAAACAAGCCTTTTATATCTACCACTGTCCCCTCGCAGTGCTCTTGCTAAAGGGAAGTAATGCATTATGACCGTGAAATGCACGATTAGTTCCTTCAGAGCGTTGTTTCTACGCGCCCGTTCCATTCCGGGTGTTTCGAATAGGAAACGTGCACTTTTACCGAGACATTAAGACATTACCAGGTAGCGACTTTACCCCTAGCATCCACGCTCATAGCATCCGTCCATACCAAAAATAGCTGTGCAACACGCGAGTGCGTCGCGTGGCCGTAACTCCGCGTCCCTAGCCATGTTCCTAGCTCGCCCCGCGAAAAATCACAGCCGGCCAACGGGGAAGACACGACGCGCGTTGCGTTTCCCTCTGGTCGGGCAGCGTTCTTCAATAACTCTAACATGCCGCGAGTAGGCGAGCTTAGCCCAAGTTTAGCGCACAATCAGTGACGCTCTTCTAGCTGTCACACTGCTTTCAGTGACTCCGCTCTCAGCGTACAGCTACCAGAAGCATCTATGACCACTAGGGTTTCTTTAATCATTCATCATAGACGTTAGTCGTCGGGATACAGATGTAACATCAAGCGTCAACGTGGGTGCATCCACGTTAAAGGGTGCTATAACCAGAGGCGTAGCCAGAAATTTTTTCGGGTGGGGGGCACCTCCTTGATTTCGGGGAGGGCACCTACTTGAAATGGCCATTTCTCGCTATGTATGCCATTGCGAAAAAAAATTCGGGGGGGGGGGGGGGGTGCACATGCCCGGTGTGCCACCCACTGGCTACGCCACTGGCTATAACTGTCAACACACGAATATAGATTTCTTACAAGAACCACAGGCGACGCCCAAGGACTCGAAGATGGCTCGATGATGTCCTTAGCGAGCATCTTGTCGACTTCTGTTTGAATGACGGGGCGCTCGATCGCAGAGACACGGTAAGGACGTCGATGAATGGGTCTTGCGTCCCCGGTATCGATTCGGTGGGTCACCAGAGATGTTTGGCCAAGTTGGGGTGAAGAGAAATCGAAAATGTCGCGGTATGACACCAACAAAAGGCGCAGGTCCTGGCTTAGAGAAGGGGAAAGGTCCGGGGCAATCATGTTGTCGAACGGGTCATCAAGTGTTGTGCCAGTAGCGGGGCTACCTGATGGCGGCTGTGGGGCATCAATGGCCAGGGCAACAGGGTCGTGTGCGTCTAAAGGTGATATGGTGCCCAGCGTGATACTTTCGGGAAGGAATTCTGCGCAACGTCCAAAGTTCAGCACAGGTATGCATGCGTGGTTGGCAGAAACCGTCACAAGTGAGTGAGGGAGAGCTACACGTCGCGTCAAAAGAACGTCCAAGGAAGGGGTTATCAGGTAGTCGCCGTCACGTACCAGTGGGTCTGGGGTAAATGAGACGTAAGTCGCTGTACCTGGGCGCAAACGAACAAACTGGACTACACATAAACGTGGTGGCGACGCGGTGGTGAGGTCGGGCATAGCAGGAAGCTCTAACTGTAACAGACCAGAAGAACAGTCGATAAGGGCAGAATGCGTGCTCAGAAAGTCGTGGCCGAGGATAAGGTCATGGGGGCACTCGTCCAGAACGGCAAAGAGAACTGGGGTCTTGTGGTCATCGAAGCTCACACGCGCAGCACAGATTCCAAGGACGGTAGGAGTACCGCCATCGGCGACACGAACAACAGGTGATGAGGCGGGCGTAAGAACTTTACGGAGACGGCGAGAAAGGTGAGCGCTCATGACTAATAATTGGGCACCTGTGTCGATGAGTGCCGAAACAGGCACGCCATCTACTTCTACGTCCAAAAGGTTTTGTCGAGTAGCCAGCGTCAACAGAAGATTTCCGGGTCGGTAGGTCAATGCAGCATCACCTCCGGGAGCTGCACTGGTCAGTTTTCCGAGGAGGGACGGTGGGGGAAAGGTGAAGGTGAGCGACGGGACCCAGGTGAACGAGGACGTCGCTGGTTCTTTGGGGACGGCGAACGGTCGTAACGTGGGGCCGATGTTCGGGCATTAAGATTCGGTGGATCCTCGTGGGCGTGAAAAGGGGAGGATCGAGTGTCCTCTGCATGGCATGGTGCACGAGGAGACGATGGCCGACGATGGCGACAACGAGAAATGTGGCCGACCCCGTTGCAGTTGAAGCAAATCGGCCTGTCATCCCGTGTACGCCACTGGCTCGGATCACGGTATCTGGGATAGGTCATTTGTGGGCGGTAGTATTGAACAGGACTGACCGTGGGACGACTTAGGGCACATACGGGCTGGATACCTGCATTCGCCAGTTCTTCGCGCACGACGGCCTGGATTAGTGACACTGTCGGGCGGGCCTCCTCGTAAGAACGAGCCTGTGGAGCAGATGGAGATGCTGTCTCGATCTCTCGCCGCACAAGGCGCAGGAAGCTTTCGGTACTGGGCGGCGACTGAGTTTGGACGCCTTCGCACGACGACGTGGCGGCAGTGTTAGGGAGCCGAACAAATTGCTGCGTGACACGACGGCTCTTCGCTTCTTCAAAGCGTCGGCACTCCCTGATGATGTCGTCAATGGTGGAGCTGTCCTTGTACACCAGCAAATGAAAGGCGTCATCGGCGATGTCTTTAAGAATGTGGCTGACTTTGTCAGCTTCGGGCATTTGGGCGTCAACTTGCCGGCACAAGGCTAAGACGTCTTGTATGTACACCATGTACGGCTCCGTCGACGTTTGTGCACGGCACGAAAGTTCTTTCTGAGCGGCTCGTTGGCGTGCAATAGGCTTGCCGAACAGGTCTTTCATTTTTTGTGCACATATGTCCCAACTCGTCAGCTCCTCCTCATGCGTGTCGAACCACACACTGGCCGTTCCCCTGAGGTAGTAGCTGACGTTTGCCAGCATCAGAGTGGGATCCCACCGATTGGTCTTGCTGGCGCGCTCGTAGTCAGCCAGCCACTTTTCCACGTGGACGTTATCAGTCCCGCAGAAGGGACCAGGGTCTCGGAGATGGGTCACAACGACGTGGCTGGGTTCAGTCGGCATAGCCGGGGGCTGGATCAACGGGCCTGCCAGTCGACATGCTGGTTTGCCCAAGAAGACGCCCGCTGCGAAGTTCCGTGGTGTGCCTCGGATATACCCCCGCACTTCCACCAAAGATGTTACGGGGAGAACACAGAAGAAAGGTGTATTTACAATGTTTACACAGTCGCAGCGGTCAGGTAAAAGAACCAAGATGGCGAAGGCAGGTCCAACCAGTCATTCATTTCTTCGTTCTCTATGTAAACTGCACATAACAATATTCATATAGAGCGTGCCCCTCCTAACTCTGGCTAGAGTTTACTATGTCTAGAGGTTTGAAATATTTGAGGGCTGTGAGCCCGTCGGGCTATAAAAAATACGGCTCTATCTTTTTTTTTATCTTAATGTGTCTCTCCTTGACGAGTGAATTACGGTGTGTTAAGCGCTTAACGTCAACTGCGGATATGAATAATATCAAACAACGCGGAATGAACAGAATATGTATTCTGGTTTCTTACCTGGCTCGTTACCGTACATCGATTCTTACAGATAAATCAGCAGAGTTATACAAAAAAACATTACGCCGAAAAAGTCATATTTTATCTATCAAGGGGGTAGCTCTTTGAGGATTCAGCGTTATGGTTGGGAAGAGTATCTGCCACTGAGCACTGTTCAATATCTTCAGTTCTTAGGTGGGACACCACCATAGAGTGGTTCTGCGAAATACAGCATTGAAATAATATCATATTTATAATACCGGAAGTAGTCAGTCGAACGCCTAAAGATTTCAAGAGGTAAATATCAAATGCAGATGCCTTGAACATTGAACGTGGATGGGGCAGGACGTCGTATCAAAGCGTAGTGTTAAAGGTCTTCAGTTCTTATCTGGCATACAACCGTGTAACGGCACTGTGAAAGAAGGCATTGATGTTAAAGTCAAATTTCACACACCGAAAAAACTCTCAACCGAATGCCTAGGGCCTTGGCCAGTTATGCCTCGTTTTTTACCTTGCGGTCCACCGTACAATGTTTCTGAATATAAAGTACGGAATTTAGTGTCAACATCAAGCGACCAAATTTTATTTTAGCCACAGCAGAGTGATCATATAATTATGACATGCAGCGAACCCTGAACACTCAAATAGACGGTGGATAAATGCACAAGGTCAAATTGTGTGAAGCATTGCGCATTCTTATGTGGCGCATCACCGTAGACTGTTTCTGGAAAACCTAGTAATTTAGCTTTGAAAACGGCAGGTTTCTGCCGCTTAACATATGCAATCGTCGTCCTAATTGAAATCCCATGTTCGCGCTGAAGAGACATTGAATTGGCATGGGTTTCGTCTGGCATGGAAGGCATGCATGCACTAACTGGAGGCACATCGGCCACGTCGAAGACGATGGGATGAGGCCCAGTGTTTGCTGGGTGTGGGGTAGGAGCACGAGGGACAAACTTATCGAGTATCTCG
Organism: Rhipicephalus appendiculatus; assembly: GCA_030522465.1. NCBI lineage: Eukaryota > Metazoa > Arthropoda > Arachnida > Ixodida > Ixodidae > Rhipicephalus > Rhipicephalus appendiculatus. Next base: position 27,670 of record JALIZH010025419.1, read on the forward strand.
ATCAAATGCAGGCCTGGGAATACGGCAGTTCAAACACGCAGCGGCCTCTACGAAGCTCTGTCGAATGCAGGACGTCGTCTGGAGGCAATCGCTGACTCACGCGTTGCCAAACACTGCAATTCTAGCCCTCATCTATTCGGATCTAGTCTCGATCAACTGCAGGCTATGTAGCCACCAAGACATCCTTGATGTCTAATTTGCAACATCCGGTAGATCTTCCACATGTACACATGATCACGTACCAGCTGCCGGGGTTTTGGGACGCAGTTCTCAGCCCTGACCTGGATGTACAACTTCGCGCTGTCAGTCGCGCAGAACACGACAGCGTGAGACTCTATACATCCGAACACCGAGCTCAAACCGCGCAATCTGAAGGACTAGGCCTGTGCTTCTCCATAATAAACTTCTCCCGCACTCACTCTTTTTGTATGTCCAGTTCTGCGCTGTCGGATTTTCGGCTAACAGGAAGACGCCCAACGACCAAAAATTTCAGAGGCCATCTACGACTTCGTCAGGATGACCGTTTGGCATATTTCCTCTAAATACTATCTTGGTTTTTTGTAGCAGGAAGCAACCGGCTGAAAATTCTGCGAAAAAGCGAAGTAACACCAATGGCACAACAAAGGACCCCACGCTGCCATAATGGAGCGCTCGGGCAGCCGCATCCGGGTTACCTCCGTCAATTTCCATGGACGCGGAAGGGGGGATTACCCCTCTCTTCCGGTATAACGAAATTCTGGATTATTATGAAGTCATCGCCGCTACCCTCCCCCCGCACGGGGGTTGAATAAAGCAGTCGAGCGCATTATGTTGCGACTCCAGACAAATACCATGCTGTGTCCAGCAATAATAAAACATTTCGACCCTACGGTCACAGGATAGTGGCAGCACTGTGGGGAGATGGCGGACATCTACCACATGGTGTGGGCCTGTCAAAATAGCACAGCCCTTACCTCACCCAAACCCTACGTGAGAGGACTGGGAGGTGGCCTTGCTCGGCTACTCAGACCTTCAGGCCCAGCGGGCCTTGGTACAGAGAGCCAGGGCGGCGGCTTCAACCAATGGGGTCCCGGAATAGAGACTCCACCTAGTCTGTAGGGACCTCTAACGAGGTTCTACACCTCTATTTTGTTATTAAATGTTTTTCACCACCACCACCACCCTAAAGGAACTTACAACTTCCGCATCAAGCAACTTCAAGAGTAAGTTAAAGACTCCATGTTCTGATATGAATCATGGCTTGATTTATTCCACGTATCTAATTTCAACGTGAGGCTCTTTACCGTCATCAGCTGTAAAAAATAGATTGGAAATAGCATCCCATCTGCTGCTTGCTCGTAAACATTTCCGCTAATAAGGCAGACTTTCAGGAGCTCAAAAAGGGGCTGAGGATGATCATCTTTTGTGGTATGTAAACAAACACCACATCAGCTATTTTTACTCATAAACATCTACATTACTAAAGTGCGTCATCTACTCAGGTGCGTTTATCGTGGGGTGCGCAGTAAACGAACAACACATCGCTATTTCCTCATGGATATCCAAGCTACTTAAGTGATTCATCACATGACGGAGAAAGATGTTGATGCGTATTGTGTTTTGAGTAAATATAGATTCCAACCGTTATTTTCAATCTCCCCCCATCCCTTCTCCCTGTGCAGGGTAGCATACCGGTTATGCCAAACTGGTTAACATCCCTGCCTTTCCTCTCTTTTGTTTTCCTTTCTTCCTATCCAATAACCTGAACTTTTGTTTTTTTATAACAATTCGCTAAGGATTCGGAGAGGCTTACTTCGTTGAAATATGTGTGCCGTGACCTTACGTAGGCAAACTTAATCACGAGTTGGTGAAGACTGAGTTAGACACAGACTGGGCCTTGAGTCTAAGTCCGAGTTAGCGCTGTTGAGAAAACTTTAGTGAGCCTCAGTGAGAGTGAGTCTTGTTTAGGAAAATTTGGTGATTCTGGTTGCGGGTTGACAATAAGCCCAATTTATATTTCTTGGGTGAGTCTGAGTGATACCCTCTTTTTTTGCCAGCCTATATATATAAGTCCCTGCTGAATCTATTTTTTTAAAGTATACTGCGTTTCAAAGCTTGTTTCAAAGCTGCGAAGCGTGCTAGCCAGGAGTTGAGAAATAGCGGGTTTATAACAAATCTAATTAAATAGTATTTTTAAAAAGAATCTTTCTAACTGGCTTTAATTAGTATGTGCTATTACGGATTAGTAAGATGCACTTGGTATCGTTCATGAGGTCATTAAATGGCCCCTCACGAAGCCACAGAAGAAATTTAGGTTATGCACTGGAAGGTTTTACGTGACATATTAGTAAGAATAAAAAATATTTTGAAGCTGCCCGAAACCATGAGCTTCACACCTTTACCGCTTGCCCTATCTAGCCGAGGGAGTTGCATAACTATAGACCAAACCGGGACGATTTTTTCGAAGGCAATGGTGGTAGTGCTTTGAGAGCAGCGGTGTTTGACTCTACTGCTAAAAAAATGCGCGAGCATGGATCAGGCGAACTAGTCAAGAAAAAGCAATACGGCCGATTCAGTTGCTGGTCGGTTGCTGGCTGATGGCGCCGTCTGCCGCATGACCACTGCGTCTATTAAAGTGTTAGCCACACTGGTGAGTAATTGTTTTTGCAATTATATATCTTAGATATCTTTGCCTATTGTTAGCCGACCCTCACCAGAGTCTGCGCGACGCGAATATCGGGGTACATTCCAGAATTCGCCCGACGAAAAGAGATTATGCTAGAATGCAAAATGCCTCATATATAAAAAAGCCGATGTTTTCGTGCCATGCAGCCACAGTACCAAGCGAAA
>JALIZH010025420.1:0-17289 GCA_030522465.1 Rhipicephalus appendiculatus
TGGCATAGCTGACGAGTTCGCAAATCACTTTGTACGAATGTTGAAGATATGGCAGCTTGGCTCCACTCATATGGACAAGTAGGTTCTTTTCTGTCCACTTTATTTCAAAGGATCAGCTGCAGGTACACGGAGGTCACCACCACTCTGTGTCCCGACTGCGATGAGGTTATTGATTTTATACACATGCCCTGGTAGTGTCCCATTTTACAACACCACACAGACCACGGTTTGATGGAGGAAGCATTTCATTCATTTCTGAAGATCCACGATTCGACTGATCAATTCCAGGGCTGTCGACATGGCCCACGATTTGGTGGTGAGGCTTGGCCTTCCCTTGCCAACGTGGGAGCGGCCCGCAGAATTGGTCCAATAAAAACGGGGGGAACATTACTCCGGACACCAATAAGGTGTACTACCTCACCTTGGCTGTTTTTTTACAATACGCACGAAAATCTAAGTACTCGGGTGGGCTTTCACGTCAAAGAGCGGTCACCCTTGCCGGAAATGACATCTGACCGCACTCCTGTTATTTAGTACGTTGGTACAATGTAATCGAAGTCACTCTGTTAAACAGATAAAATGCGTGCGTGCAGTCTAGACCCGTGTATAGTGCTGATGAGTACACAGTACTCTACATCGCCGGCATCCTGCATACGCACACAAGCACATAAGCAAACATTGAATTTGCCGTGCGTCTCTTTATGTTAACAGTTTGTCCTAATTTTTAGAGTGTGACCTAAAACGTTGATGCTGTTTCTCGAAATATATTCGATATAATGAACGCACATTGGTGAAGGTGACGTGTTTATCACTCCTTACGGCCATTGTCTAGCTCGTGGCACCTCCATCACCTGAAATAACCAAGGTTCAGCAGACGCTTCATTACGCGAAAAGCAAGATAGCGCCGACGAAGAAACCGTCCGACCGAAAACTGATGACGGTCAGGGTCGCCGTTGGGTGGACATGAAAAGGCGCCAGAACTCATGTGATGTCCGTGGGTCACAATGAACAAGACGCGTTTACAAGACTGCGTAGCATTTATTGGGGGTAGCAAGAAGACGCCGTATCGATGCGTTGCTGTCGATAGCTGGAAGGCCGTCTGCCCTGCATGAGCGGGGGGGCGCTGCTCGCTACGAACACTCCCGCTTACGTCACTCGGCCCGTCCCATGCAACGCCGGTTGCAGACTCCGGCGTCTCATAGGACTTCCTCCACCACAATTCAAGAATCAGGATGCCTGGAATCTGTCGGGTTACTTCCTAATTCGTTGGGGGTATCGCCTCGTAGGGCTGTTCTCACTGACCATGCTTGCTGCTGTATTTTCGGAGACAGTGGCTGCTGCTGGCAAACGATCTGCAAAGGCTGGATAGCAGTTTTCTGTCTCCTCCTCCACCGCAACTGGGGACGCCGTCGTTGTGGCAGGGGCTCGTAGCAAATGGTTTTTGTGTCGCCTCCATGTACGAGGCCCGTTGGGTGTCTGCACCTTGACTTCGTATGAGACTGGTCCCGTCCGCTGCAATATAGTTGCATTGAACCATCTTGGTCCGCTCCTGAAATTCCGCACCAAAACTTTTTCGTTGACTTGAAACACAGTATGATCGGTGTTTCGGCACATCATTTGCTGTGACTGGCTTGTGCTGACCGTACACGATAAGCTGGGTTTCAGTGCGTCCAGACAAGTGCGAATCTGACGACCCAGAAATAGATAAGATGGTGTCTCTAGCGTCATCGCATGTGGCGTGGTTCGATACCCCGCCATCAAGAATTTGGACAACGTCTCTTCAAGACTTTCTGTTGCAGGGCCTTTGCGTAGGGCGTTCTTTACGGTGTGGACGAACCTTTCAGCCAATCCGTTGCTGCTAGGGTGATAAGCAGACGTGAAAACTTGGCGGACGGCATGTTCTTTCATGAACATCTTGAACTCTGACGATGTGAACTGTGCACCGTTATCACTTACAATCGTTTCCGGTGCACCATATCGAGCGAACAAATCGCGTAATTTTGCTATGGTTGCTTGCGCTGACGCGGATGACATGACGTAAACCTCAGGCCATTTTGAATGCGCGTCTACAGCAACTAGGAGCATACGATTACGGAATGGGCCCGCAAAGTCAATATGCACACGTGACCATGGTCGCGTCGGCCACGACCATGGGTGCAATGGAGCCTGTTGTGGTATGTTGCGTTGTTGCAGGCATGCCATGCAGTGCCTCACTTGATTTTCGACATCTCGTTCCACGGATGGCCACCGTACGTAGCTGCGGGCGAGTTCCTTGCTCCGTACGATACCTGGGTGTCCCTGATGTATCTCCTCCAAGACTGGAAACTGCAGTTTTGGTGGAACCACCACTCGCATTCCAAGCATCAGGCACCCTTCGTGGACCGTCAACTCACAGCGTCTGTCAAAGTATGGTTCTAACTCTTTGTCTTCGACATACGAAGGCCATCCTTTTCTGGTGAAGTCCAAAACAAGGCTAAGAGGATCACGAGCTGTGTGGCGCGCGATTTCTTTGCTTGTCACAGGAAGAGACGCTAACCGAAGCGTATAAAATGTCTCACTGGTGCTGTCCTCTCCGTCGCTTGTCTCCAGTGGTAGTCGCGAAAAACAGTCCGCGTCCATATTATCACCTCATTGTCGGTAAACCAGGTCCTACTTGTAAGCTGAAAGAGTTACAGCCCACCGTTGTAGTCTGGCAGCCGCTATAGCCGGGAGCCCGCTCTTCGGCCCAAGAATCGTTTGCAGTGGCTTATAGTCTGTGATTAATATAAATTGTCGACCATAAATATAAAAATGAAATTTCTTGACGCCAAAGATTAAGGCAAGTGCCTCCTTCTCAATCTGGCTATAGTTTTCTCCGGCCTTTGTTAGCGTCCTGGAAGCGTAAGCAATGGGCCTAACAGTGGCGTCTTTCATAACATGTGAAAGCACGGCACCGAGACCGTACGCGGACGCGTCGCATGACAGCTGCAGCGGTAGCGTTGGGTCATAGTGCGCAAGAACTTCGGCTGATACAGCACTGTTTTGAAGGCTTGAAACGCTTGCTCGCATTTACGGTCCCATGACCAAGAGATGCCTTTTTAAATGCGAATGCATTTTATAGTCGGGCTATGTCAGGCATCCGGCGTTGTGCGGCGTTGTCCGCGGAGGAGGAGGAGGAGGATAGGTTGAGGAGGTTTGCGCGCCGGCAGGTGTTAGATGTGAAGCATCTTATGGCGAAGCTTAATCCGGTGGTGGTGGTGTGCGGCGTGACCAGCCTTACTGCGCATGCGCAAACCCTTTAAAAAAAATAAAAATAAAAAACCTCCTCTCTTCCTCTCTCTCCTCTAGGCATCCCTCCCCGCGGCAACCACACCCTCACTGCGCATGCGCCTCCCCTCCTCTCTCCCCTGCTACGCTCCCCCCCTCTCTCCTCTAGGCATCCCTGCCCGCGCCGTCCACACTCCCCACTGCGCATGCGCGTCCCACCTCTCTCTCCTCTCCTACGCTCCCCCCCCTCTCTTCTCTAGGCATCTCTGCCCGCAGCGTCCACACTCCCACTGCGCATGCGCGCCCCCCTCTCTCTCTCCTCTCCTACGCTCCCCCCCTCTCCGTCTCTCGCCTCGCGACGCCGACACAGGCAGCGTCTGCTAGCGAGTTTCTTGGTTGAAAAAACCGACTGCTCGCGCTGCACAACCGTTCACTGGCCACCCCGTATATATGGCAATGGATCTTGACCTCCAAGGTGGTGCCGGTGGGAGATTTCTCATGTGCGTTGTTGAACAATAAAAATTCGCAGTGTGCGCCTTAACTAAAAGCGGACTGCGAGTCTCTGTGTCCAGTCGGAGTCTTCTGTCTCTCATTGCACATTAGCAGCGATTGGCATGTTCCAGTAGGGAAACACCGCTCCATCTCTGCGTGCTTTACGCATCCCCAGTTTTAAATGCGAATGTACTTCTTAGTCGGGCTATGTCAGGCATCCGGCGTTGGCGTTGTCCGCGGTGGCCTCGGCAGGTGTTATAGTGAGTGGAGAGGAGGATCGCGCTCTGGTGCGTGAGGGCGCTCGCATCGCGGGAGCTCGGCGGAGCTATATATGAAAAAAAATGTAAAAAAAAAGAAAAAAAAGAAGCAAAAGAACAAACGAAAATTAAGAAAAAAATTAAAAAAAAATAAAAAGAAGATGAAAAAAAACAGAAAAAAAAAGCAAAAAAAAAAACAGGCGCTGCGCCGTGCTCCCGACCAGGCTGCAGAAATTAGGCGCCTTTTCCTTCTTCGAACCACAACCACCATATATAAATGGAGTGAAGCGCGCGCGAAATGCATTCGCATTTCCTCACGATTCCCTTCGGGGAGGTGGGGGGCATTTTTTTTTAACAATCTGTAGAAAGGTTTAGCAAGCGTTGCCAACTGCGGCGTAAATTTACCGTAGTAGCTGATGAGTCCAAGCAGCGAACGCAGCTGCGCTACATTAGAACATTAGTAGGTGCTGGGGCTTTCAGAAAAGCTTCAACTTTTTTCGTTTGTCGGCTTGACGCCGGCTTTACTTATAACATGCCCAAGGTACTGAAGGCTTTCTTTGAAGAACTTGCATTTCTGGCTCTTTACTCGGACGCCTTTTCGCGCCAGTGTTTGAAACACTGCTTCAAGATTTCGGAAGTGCTCTTCGGCAGTTGCTCCTATCACAAGAATTTCATCTAGATAACATTATTAATGAGAACTAACAGACAATGATGCCAAGGAAATTATAGGGGACGTTAGTAGACGTAATTGTAATGTAAATATGAAGAATGAAAAGTGGACGACAAGATAACTTGCCAACGGCAGGATCCGAACCTGCGACCTTCGAATAACGCATCCGATGCTCTACCACTGAGCTACGGTGGCGGTCATCCCTCCGTCCACTTTATAGGGTATATATGTGCATTTAAACGTGGGAGCGTCAGTCAGCGCCGCCTGTTGCAATTACGGCGAGTGTGGATCACTCCTTTTGCCTGTAGGCGTCACGTAGCACGTGATCTTATTACGAGCTGGCAGCTGACTAATAATCCCTCGCATACCACCTGAAGGCAACAAGTCTGCCAGAACGAGACCCTCGCTATGAACGAAGGAAAGAAGTGTGAGCTTAAGGGCTCGTTTGCTTTGTTAAACACATCATTAATGAGAACTAACAGACAATGATGCCAAGGAAAGTATAGGGGACGTTATTAGAAGTAATTGTAATGTCAACGTGAAGGAAGAAAAGTGGACGAAAAGATAACTTGCCACCGGCAGGATCTGAACCTGCGACCTTCTAATAACGCGTCCGATGCTCTACCACTGAGATACGGTGGTGGTCGTCCCTATGTCCACTTTATAGGGTATATATGTGCATTTTAAACGTGGGAGACTGATCCCCACATTCTGAAACAAGCTTTGACTCGAATTCCACCCTTCACTTGACCGCGCTGAGCAAAGCGCCACCACTCGACTTAAAATAACTCAGCGGCTCTCAGGAAATGATGCCGGCTATCGCTCATGTGCAGTGAATATTTTTGCCGAAGGGCGGATCTGCCATCGGCATTCTCTAGTCAAGGTGGAGCGCCGAGTGAAGGGACGTTCTCGAATACGGGGGGTGAAGACTCTCTGCGACACACTGTGGCGTCGGCGAGTTGAGGGTCGCAGTGAACTTTTCTGCGACCAAAAATTACCACTTCTCGCATTTATGGCTTCGTGCGTTCCAAGGCATTGTTTGGTTCATTGTAGGCTATTGTAGACGCGGAGACGACGTCAACCTGCCTCTTACGTTTTCTTTCGTCGCTGCCGTTCTGCCACTTAAGAAATGCCGAGAAAGCGAGCGACCACACTCGCATCGTTTTAAATCTGCGTGCAGTGCTCACCGTGGTCTACGATATCTTCGTTGCGAGTGGAACGGGGCTAGCACGAGTGCGCGCCTCTCTCATGCATTTGAATGCCTGTTTTAACTTTTTTTTCGCTTCGTATGCTCCATATTTTTACCGCAATCGTGTCCGAAGTGTTCGTTGTAAAAGTAAAAGGCTTTGCAAACTTTTCGCTATATGCAGGTGCTGTTTCAATGAGTAGCATAGGAAAATCATAAGTGCGCAGAAATATGGTCGTTATAACCGATAGATCGTTATAGCTGGGATCGTGATGAGGGGTTTGACTGCAATACTTTTGACGTTGGTTCTGGAACGTTGCACGTCAAATGACCCGTTGGACATCGTAGTGCGTTCACTAAATTTATCCGCTGATTCATACGCAGCACACTCAGATTAAGCCAAACCATACTGACTCTGCAGAAGGTTCGGTTAGTCTAATCAGCAAATTATCTAGCTCTGATTTGACAACTTGTTGACACAACTAGCACAAACAAGTTGCGTACACAAACGTAGCCGCCGCCGCTGAGGGGGAGATATTGTAGGAAAATAAGGATATACAGTGGGCTGGCTGCCTACGTTTGAATGACACCAATGAGTGGTTCATTACTATGCCGCTAGTTCATATCAGAACAAATAAATGCTGATTTGACAATCTCGCGTGGAAACATGCAGTTTTTTTAACCATTTCTGGTCCAAGTTACACAAGTAACGTTTACAAAAAAAAAAAATGTAGCGTAGCTTGCACTGGAGGCGCAATGCTATAGATACAGCAGAGCTGATGGGCACCCAGGTAGTTAGTCTTGGCTTTTGCTCTCTTGCTAAATTTTGCGAATTTTCTCTTTCTTTCTTCCTCTAATTTTCTTCTTCTCTCTGTTTTTTCTATGTCTTCATTGTTTATTTCTATTTATTCATTTATCTCTCTTTATTTCCCTTCCTTGCTGTTTCTATCTTTCTTCCTCTTTCATTCCTTTCTCTCTCTCTCTCTTTCTTGCTTGCTTCTTACTTCTGTCTATCCTTTTCTCTGTCCGCCACGGTGAATCAGTGGCTAAGGTGCTCGGCTGCTGTCCCGAAGGTCGCGGGTTTGATCCCGGCCGCGGCGGTCGCATTTCGGTGGAGGCGAAATGGTAGAGGCCCGTGTACTGGACGATGTCAGTGCACGGTAAAGAACACCAGATGGTCGAAATTTCCGGAGCCCTCCACTACGGCGTCTCTCATAATCACATCGTGGTTTTGGGACGTTAAACCCCAGATATTATTATTATCCTTTTCTCTCTGTACGTATCACTCTCTTTCTTTCTCTTTCTTCCTGCTTCTACATTTCTTTCTCTCTCTTTATGATTCTTTTCATGCTACGCTTTACTCTCTCCCATCCTCATTTCCCTTCTCATCAGACTCACTTTCCTTCCTCACTACCTTGCTGCACTTTAATATGCAAGTCTATGCTGACAAAAACTTCCCAATGGGCTAGTTGGTTAAACATGATCCACTTTGATTGCGCAAACTTAGAAAAGGAACTGAACACAGCGAAGAAACACGTACAAGACACATCACCGTAAACTATCAACTGTTTATTACGGGGATCAACATGATATACATACTGTGACCACACGCATGCACAGTGAGGCCCTAGCTGGTGACGCCATCTAGCCTCGTTCATTAGCTCAATTTCTTTTTAAGGCTATGCTATGCCCTGCTAGCGTCCCTGGATAGCCGAGTGGTTAGGACGCGCCCGTTTGGATCGAGGGTTCGCGTGCTCGAATCCCACCTCGAGAGAAATTTTCTTTCGCCAAGAATTTCTTTCTCTTCTTCTTTCTCTATCTCTGTACTCGTTCTCTCACCAATGATAGTTATTACAGGCCACGACAGAGAAGAGTCGGCTAATGGGGCTGCGCGTGACTTAACCTACTGCGCTACCCCTGGACAGATTAAACGCGACTCCACCGAGAACAGGCACACTCCTTCTACCTACGACGAGATAACAAAACACTTTTGTCTCGCCCGCAGAACTTACTCTCTTCCACATCTGCGGCTCAGCAGAGCTCAGACCCTCACACTTAGACTTTTGCAAACGGATACATATCATAAACCGTGTCTTTTACACACAATCTATCCAGATACGTATAACAGTAGTCATTGTCCCTCATGCGGAGAAATATCCGCGTTAGAACACATGCTCTGGTGGTGTGGCCGGTCACACGCTAAGGTCGATAACAACTCGGCCAAACGGGTTGCCGCCCTCCGTAGCCCGGCTTCTGGCCCACCAACTGTGGGCTGTCCAGCAGACCTACGATGCGGCCGAGAGGCTTGGCCTTCCGGTCTCAACATGGCAGCGGCCCGCTGCGTGTTGAGACACGCTCTACAGGACCTTAATAAAGTGTATCATACCATACTATACGACAGAGAAATCGGCGCACGTGTTCCGGGAGCAAAGCAGAAGAGGACGAAGATGATGTAGAGAGCACATGCTGGTTCATGATGATGATCGTTTCTGTTTCGGACAGACAAATTACGGCGAGCTTAAACAGCTTCGCAGGTGAAAGTTGAGGTTTTATATGCGCCAACGCGTATAACTAGGTGCCTTACCTATCAGTAATAGTGCATAAGCTCACACCAACATATGGTGTGATATGATATCAGTAATAGTGCAAAAGCTCACACCAACAAATTGAATCTCCTTATGGAATCGGTAGAGCCGCTAATACGTTAATATTGCGCTGCACTTGACATCCCACAGTCCGCCGCGGTGGATATAGCGGTTAGGGTGCTCGGCTGCTGACCCGAAGGTCGCGGGTTCGATCCCGGCCGCGGCGGTCGCATTTTGATGGAGGCGAAATGGTAGAGGCCTGTGTACTGCGCGATGTCAGTGCACGTTAAAGAACACCAGATGGTCGAAATTTCCGGAGCCCTCCACTGCTGCGTCTCTCATAATCCTATCGTGGTTTTGGGACGTTAAACCCCAGATATTATTATTATTATTATTATTATTATTATTGACTTCCCAAAAAGTACGCCAGCTTTGTCCGTAAAGTTCCGAGACTGAGTCGATTAAAAAAAATGGGTTTCACATTAAAATCATTTGTGCAGCACCCCTTCGAAATAGTCTCCCTTGCAGTCTATACATAGCTTCCAACGCTTCTTGAGCTCTTGGAAGCAGTTGGAAAACGCTTCTTTTGGCGTCACTCCTTTGTCGTGGCGTCTTCAACCAGATGGTCGAAATTTCCGGAGCCCTCCACTGCTGCGTCTCTCATAATCCTATCGTGGTTTTGGGACGTTAAACCCCAGATATTATTATTATTATTATTATTATTATTATTATTATTATTATTATTATTATTATTATTATTATTATTATTATTATTATTATTGACTTCCCAAAAAGTACCAGCTTTGTCCGTAAAGTTCCGAGACTGAGTCGATTAAAAAAAAATGGGTTTCACATTAAAATCATTTGTGCAGCACCCCTTCGAAATAGTCTCCCTTGCAGTCTATACATAGCTTCCAACGCTTCTTGAGGTCTTGGAAGCAGTTGGAAAACGCTTCTTTTGGCGTCAGCTCCTTTGTCGTGGCGTCTTCAATAGCCTCCACGCTCCCCAACCAGCGACCTTTTAGGGCTCTCTTCACACAAGGAAACAGGAAAAAATACCGCATGGGGAGAGGTCAGGCGAGTATGGCGGATGGGGCAGTACAGTAATGCTGTGCTTGGCGATAAATTTTGTCACGGTGAGAGCAGTATGTGGCCTTGCGTTATCGTGGAGAAGGCTCCATTGTCCAGAAGCCCATAAGTCAGGGCGACGTCGTCGCAGTGCATCACGCATGCGTTGGAACACGCGGATATAAAACTCCTGATTCAGGGTCTGCCCTTGTGGGACGAACTCGTGGTTTATGACACCCCTCTGGCATCGAAAAAAACTATCAGCATGGTCTTTGATTTGGTCTTCTGTCGACACACCTTTCTCGACGCCGGAGAGCTTGTGGACCGGTATTAACGCCATTTTTTCGGCATGCAATAAAACGAAACAAAACTGTTGTTCCGTATGCATAAAATGTACAGCGTATGCATAAAGTGTGCGCTGGATGGTTCTGTCTCACGCAAAACGCTGACTTGAGCGCAACGCCGATCTTCATTTCCTCTATTTGCTTCGCATAGCACGTGCGCTTGACAGCCCTTAAAACTTCATCTGCCGTATTATATGCATAATCGCTGAGTCATCTGATTTTTAAAGCTCGCGCTTCTAAAGAAGATTTTATGCAGTCCTGTCATGAATCATAATTTTGTTTTTCGTATGAGCGTTTCAGGGAAACATTCCGCGTCTTAAAAAAGTACCGCATAAATTTGACAACTTCATATAAGGTGACACTCCTGAGAGGCTCAGACGGATGCGTAATAACGCATTCACGAATACGTTAATTTTTGCCGTGCTGGTGTTTCTTTTTTCCTTTGTTTGCGCAGCAGTGCCCATAATTTTCTTCTTAAATAATTAGCCGGTACATCGTATAGCGTCGCTAATGCACTTCCGCAACCAGCCATGTCACACTTAAGATGGATTTTATGCGCTTTCTTAAAATAAGTAGCTTTCGTTATTGTTCCTTGATAATAGCTTTAATCTGTTGTAACATACTTTCGCTGTTCTTTGCACCCCCATCATTATGGCCATTATATTTCGCGCAACATAACAGACATATACAAAATAACTCCACGCATTATTAGCTGCGGTATTAGCTGGCGGGTGGAAACATAAGCTAGACAAAAAGATCCTTAGCCTTAACTTGGGTTCTTTTCATCGAGAACATAAGAAGGAAACCCCAACGAGATATCCACTGTTGATGTAGCATACAGCTGTATTTTACGAAATCATACCCGGCGAGCCCAATAACACCGTGATTTCAGTGACACCTAACAATAGTAACTATCGCCGAACTTCTACATTGGCATAAATTGATCTTAAAACAAAGTTATAATTCTAGCTTCTTTTTTTGGCTGATTATGCACACAGCAAAAAAAGGAATATAACTCCGCGTACATACTGGCTTACAGCCGTGACCATATTTTCACAAAAGGGGCTGCGAATGCCGGAGACGTACCTATGCATTGGCCTCCGACTTACGCCTTCCACAACTTAACAAAGACAGTGGTACCTTGCCGCATGCAAGTCGCACTATCCATAGCTGTATTCTTCACTGAAGAAGGCATTGCCAACACTCAGAACTTCATAATAACCAACTCGCATCAGTTCCTAAATTATCACTCCACTGTCGCAGTGATATGCACGTCCGACTTACGAGAGAGTGAAGTTCGTTAAAATGTTGGTGCGCTCAATTCTCAAGTTAGTTAAGGTATGAAAACTACTATATCAAAAGGAGGCACGCAGTACTCTTGATCAGAATCAGGACATGCTAGACCATCGAGCCTATTCACGTAGAGTGGAAACCGGTCATAGGCATAACCATACATATTGTACCGTAATGTTGCTTCACGGTAGAAGAGGTGCGATGTAATCTGCAGCTTCCTCGAGGGCTCCTGTTTACGTAGCTCAAAATAATAACAAGAATATCGTTATCGTGTATCTTACAAATTATTAGTCAAGATAATTGTACTTGCAGTTTGTATATGCCATTGAAGTTAAGGTGCATTGAATTCGTGCATGTCCTAGTGAATTTGTATTATGAATGCGTTTCAGATAGAGTTGAATTTTTCATATGTTGGTGTGAGCGCCATTTATACGGCATATTTCGTTAATGTTCCTAAGAAGTAGCTTTTCCCTTCACGTGGAGCTTCCGTACTCATAAAGGACAAATAACATTTGTCCATTTGCCAACATGTGCGTGGTTATGCACTTTTAATCTATGACCAGTATGCTCGTTGTTCTGCTGGTCTTTCTTTGTGCGAGCACATCACTCAGCGGAAGGCTCATGTAAGTTTATGCATGCTTGTCAAAGGGGCCCAAATATACTGTTGCGAAGGGTTATTGTTTGTATGTTTTCCGGGGTAACTTCGAGGCAAGCACTGGTTATGTCTGTTTTGACTAATGCCTCCGTAAAGAGTAAATATTGCTGTAAGACAGATGTTACTTGGACCGACCTCAGGTGTGCACCTAGGATTTATTTAGGGAAGATATGTTCGCCTGTTCATTATGTATGTGCGTGTATATAAACACATGCAAACTCAAAAGCATCGAGGCATTATGAACCCCGGCAAACACATCTAGCTACGCGGGAAGAACACAATTAGCAGATTGCAATTAGCAGCTTTAGACGTATAGGGCTTGAGGCTCATTAAACCACCAAGTCGTCAGTTGATTCATTGTTGCCATAGGAGCGCATCAAATTGTCATGGTTGTCTACGCTGCTTTCGTCGACGTCTGGCTTCCTGGAGGCGGCCGCCGTGGGAGCTGCCGCATTAGGAAGGCCCGGGCCCCTGCTGGCTTCCATAGGGAAATAGGCTGGGGACGGTCATCGGATGCGAAACGCAAAATAAAAGCAAAGTAGTCCGGAGCTTCAATATTCAGTGCTGGGAACAAAAGCAACCTCCTCAAAAATACGCGAAACGAAGATATATTACAAATAACCAACCGCTAGTGATATCTCACGATGACACAACACTGATGGCTAGTGGACAGAAAGCTTTAAAGACGGACTAGTGAGCGAGGCTTATGAAGTGCCTGGTTGCGCGATGCCGTCATGTCACCCCTTTTAGGGCTAGCTGGAGTTCTATTTTACGAGAATGTCCGCTTGATTGGCCCATTATGTGCAGTTTTTCCTTTGATGCAAAGAATATTTCTTAGGTGCTCTCTGCACTTTCCTTTCTGTGTCTTTCCATGTGGTAACTGTAAATGCGCATCCTCTATTCCCCTACTTTAGATGTCTCGGAGTTTCAACTCACTACCATTGACAGGCCTTGGTTATAGAATGAATGGCAGTAAAGGAATGGAAACGAGCACCGATATTCATTGTGTGCTGCTTACCATCCTCCTTTTTACTTCGTCTAATGCTACTGCTGCTTCCATCATTGAGGCCTCACTCGTGAGTTACGCTCAGAGTCAACCCGCCGCAAGCACTTGCCTCGACGTTGCGAAAAGTTGAGTTTTTACTTTTTCGTGTAGGCCTTGCCAATGAAATAGTGGTATATGTACTGTACGGAATAACCGTGAAGCAGTTATCATCAGTGACACACTCATCTTACGACAAAG
Organism: Rhipicephalus appendiculatus; assembly: GCA_030522465.1. Classification (NCBI taxonomy): domain Eukaryota; kingdom Metazoa; phylum Arthropoda; class Arachnida; order Ixodida; family Ixodidae; genus Rhipicephalus; species Rhipicephalus appendiculatus. The sequence continues at coordinate 13,040 of JALIZH010025420.1, forward strand.
CTCTCTTATGTCTCTCCAGATACATCACTGGAGTTTTGAGGTAATGAACTCACGACAGGCCTCAAGTAGAGACATCAGTTTGGCAATTCGTTTGTAGGCTCCTAATTTCACCTGCATATGAATAAACCGCTATCAACTGTCGTTTAGGCCTAGGTTATCAGAAGCAAATAAAATGTAGAGTTTCGAGCAGTAAAGTAGAGAGGTGGGCGAGTTGGAAATGATGCATTGTAAAAACTTTTCAGCGCGAACAGGACGGAGCACACGAAGAGGACAGCGCTCGTATTGTGTCCTCTTCGTGTGCTCCGTCCTGTTCGCGCTGAAAAGTTTTTTTACAATGCAAGTTTCGAGCAGTTTCACCTTAGTGCTATCTGCAAGTCGCTCCTACGCGAAAAAGAGTACGAGAATATACGAGTACGAGAATATGTACCGAAACAAACGCCTGCGAAGAAACCCAAATATGAATAGAGAACATATAAACAAGAGATAGGAAATCGCCGTGGTCGAGCAAACCTAAAATCCGTTCTGGTTCAGTGCCTAGGCACGCAGCAACCTGGACCCACGGAGAGGGAACCGATGGTAAACTTGGATCAGTAGGTAAACACAGAGAGGAAAAACCACATGTGTCTCCCTTAATGGCAGCCGACATTCCCACAGGCAAACATGGCACCTGTACTTTTGTGAGCGTTATTTTCACCTTCGCACTGTTGTATTTGGGAGAACGCTATGTTAACATCGGTGTTCCCACTTATGTACTGATCCATTAGCTCTGCTTTTCGGGGCGATTTTCATTGTATCTGTATACAACGCCCACATGCCATTTCCAGTCACAAACCCTCTGCGTGGAATGTTTCTCCATACACTGTTTTCTTCGCAAATTTCGTCCATTCATGCAACTTAATTCACGAGCCATGAGCTCTTTTTTTTTCGTTTATAATGCGCACCTTCTCGCGCTTACTTTTCTGTGTTCATACTGCCACCAGCAGGTACTTTCCGCGTATGTAGGTCATCCGTCGAAGCTAAAATTATATACTGCTGCCCCAGGACAACATATCCTCAAAATCTCGTTCCTACACTCCCCCCCCCCCCCCCCCATCCTATTATGTTGTTTACGCCACACCATTACTTTCACTTTAATATCAATCATTTCCATTGCACCAGTACATACGGCTGAATTTGCCACATTTTATGGCAAGGGACTCTCTTCATCCCTTTCATTCGCATTTTCACATGGTCGTGACGGTAAAGACGGCAGTCGGGTCAGTTGTGCCCAGGAAATTACAAGTGAAAGTACAGGCAATACTCCCTGTGCACTGATAGTGGCAATCACATTAGTCGATTATCTGCTCGTCTGTGAAATGCATCGGCATTTATAGATACATTATCTAACTTTCCAGCTTTATCGCTGGTGCTCGTGTTAGTTCAAGAATAAACTCGCTCACTCCTGTCTTCTGCGTAATAAGAGTGGGCAACAGTCGCGAAGTTTCAGGACATCGCAACATGCGACAATCGGCGATTACACATGTAGCAGGTTGGTCACATAAGGATAGATAGGAAAAGAAGCGCGCGTGGCAATACTCACGTGAGGATGTGGTCTAGCAGTTATGACGCTTCACTGCTAACCCGAAGGTCCCGGGTCCGAATCCCAGCTGCAGCGGGCGCATTTCTACGGAGGCAAAATGCTCGCGGCCGGTGTATTGAAAGATAGGTGCACGTTAAGGAATACCAGGTGGTAGAAATTTTGTGAGCCCATCAATAAGACGTCCTTTAATAATAGTATCGCGGCTTTGTCATGTAAAACCTCAAGAAAAACTATTAAATATACTAACGCACATTCCTTTGATAGGCATATAGGCAGTCATTGCTTTCACTGATCTTTCAATGGTCGCGAATATGTGGTGTTTTATTTTATTTACGAAGTGTGACAGCGTCTCTTGCGAAATGCCAATATTTGAAGTGCATCTCTTGACGGCACAACAACATAACAAACGCGTATGCCCACTTCGCAGTGAGCACATATGAAACTAACTGCGTGCGGTAGTTTTGACGTATGAGAACTCACAAGGCAGCCTACTTACCTTGAATGTAAACAATTGGCAGACGCTTGTGCGGGCACGCCGATGCATCGCTGGAACACCGTGTTTTTCGATATTCAGACTTTTTCGGATGTTTCTTTTTTTGCGATTTATACTTACTGATGTGTCCTCCTATTGCTCTAATAACAGCCTTCGTGAGATCAGAGCGACAAGTAACATGAAACAAGGTTTGCTTTGTTGTTAATCCATTTCTATCAATCTTTCCTTAATGCTGAGACTCAGGAAAATTCAAATTTGCACGTAATCTTTGCGCTCTGGCTTCATAGTTGCCAGAGCTAATGAACCAAAAGGAAATGCGAAACTGTTCGCTACAAATATTGACGTCACATCCACGAATAGTCGCAGGAGCCTAAGCGATGTAGAAGTGTTTTTGAAATGACTCATATTTCAATAGCAAAGTAAGAATGAAGCATGAAGTGCCTTTAAGATTGTGAAATCATAGTGACGTTCTTAACCTGAGATCTTGGAGCTGTACACTGACAATTGTTATTAAACATAATGTATCCTCCACAAACGTTGAAACAATTCAGCGGAATCGTGGAAGGACACAAAAATGAAAAGTTGCGATATTGAGAATAGCGAAAAGGTTCCATTCAAGGCGCTATAGGCAAAAGGACAGCTGTACTGAAATAGGAAGCCAGATAGGATTGGAAGCGCTCTCCTCTCGCAGAATAAACTTCAGCTTGAAATTGTTATTTCAGATGCACCATAAAAAGACTGGCTTTATATAATAAATACATTTACCTTAAACCGCCGCATTATCTGTCTAAAACATCCGATCATGACCTTAAAATTCAAGGATACCGGACTAGAACAAACCTTTAAGCGAATTTTTTTTCATACTCTGTAGATTAGAATGAATTGTCTTGTGAGCAAGCGTGCTGCACAAACGAAGTCCTGTTTTTTTTTTAAGGTTTAACCCGCTTGCCTACCCGCCTTTGAGCAAAGCAAGCTATTTCTAAATAAATAAATAGGGAAAGGAATACTCCAGTTCGTAGTGCAGTGCTACAAGGAGCACGCTTCTCTTCAGCTTGTAAGCAAATCTTCAAGGTAGACCCTCAGAACAGTATAAGTGAAGGCTTAGGAAAAAGCGCGTAAGTGTCCATGGAAATTCTAACGTTGTGGAAGCCTACCATTGTCCCATTTTGTAAGATTCACCCGTAAAGAGCCGGCGCATCGCCCACGACAACGGCGTTTCTGGGCCAGAACAGAATTCTCTCAGTGGTGAATAGATTTTGTGTACAGACGCGTTCCCAACAACGATAAAGCACAGTCACACATTCGCTGCCGGCGATGCTGCTGCGTGCGATCATCCATTTGATAAGAGTAAGACACGTATATAAAAACTTCCTTTCATTGCCATCTCCGGAAAGAATTTTATTTTATTTTTTTCCCCATTTTCTTCTGCATCACTGCATACTCACCCCTATAACATTGGCCACCGACGCGAATAAGCACCGCGATCTGTGTTTGGCAGAACCATTTCCCACTTCGGGACATTTCCATTTTGATAATATTTCCTCGCCGCGGGTTCGCTTGATCGAGGGAACGAAAGAACACAAACACACAGGCTCACCATACACACAAAAAAAATGCTGTCATTTCTTTCTATCCATTGAGGAAAAACGCAAAAAAGACAGCACGTTTCAAACGGAGAAAGATTTAGCTTGTTCCGTGTGTGGGAATTCGGAACCACGTTCTTTTTTTCCTTGTTTCTGCTTCAGATTCCCAGATGCATCTCCCCGATAAGGATGCTTTTATTTCCTTCTGACCCAGCAGAATTCTGCTCCACCTGAAACGCCACCAAATGGAAACTCGCTGACCGATGTCAAAAGAACAAGTGCATGCAGCAGCGAGATTCTAAAAAACAAGTGCTCTGAGTGCAATCTGAAGGAGAATAAGTACATGAGGTAAGCATAATAGGGATGATCACAGTGTTTCTTCCATTTTGAACTTTCCGGGGTTGCAATGCTCTACATATTGGTAGACACGGTATTCGTTGATGAATTCACATGGGTTTGGCTATTAGGAATGAGGGTATCTATCAGATTTCTAAGTCAAACATGTCCAAAAGTGATGGAGAGTATTTGAAAAGGAATGAAAAGATAGTATACCAACGTTACAAGAAAGGACGATTATTTACACTATATATTGACG
>JALIZH010025421.1:0-18947 GCA_030522465.1 Rhipicephalus appendiculatus
TATTACAGACTTTTTGGGCTATAGGCACCGGGCGCGGGGACTGGTGGCGCCTCTTTCGGTGGCAACGGAGAATTAATGGCATGTGGACGCCGGAACGGGCGCAGGCGCTTTCTGCGGGGGGCGCGGGCTGGATGTTGGTTTCACTTCATTGTGCTCTCGTCGCTTGTGTCGTGCGCTGCCGAAATCTACGTGTGCGCGAAGACTGAAGATTACAATATCTTAAGGGGTCGGCGAAGGATCGAAAATAAATGGAAAACATAACAGGGAACGGGGGGCGTGAAAAACTACAACTGAGAAACAAGTGCATTCGGCGAAGCATCCAGTAAAGACGAAAAGGGAATGGGAGACGTACGCTCTATTTTTTTTTTAATTTTAGGGGACAATGTTAACGTATAGACAGAATAACAGAGTATTAGGAAAAATTCGGCAGATCCCATGGCACGTATTGTGGGAACCGATTTTATGCGAATCAGCGAGTCTATGCTGCATTTTTTTTTTTTTAGCTTTAGGTCACGCGTAACGAGGTGGATCGACGTGTTTTTGTAGATGGAGTAGTGTGCACATAGTGTGCTTACTAAGCATGCCGACTACACTGACGTTTAAAGGCTAACTTGTGGTCTGACGTAATGTTAGCGCTCATGTTAGAGAACAGACGTCAGTGTTATTGAAACGAAGCGCACGCTACGGTGCGATTCACATTTCGTGCCGATGCTGGGAATATCATACGCGTAGCGTTGGTCAGAGTATTGTTCCGGGTCGAGCAACGCTTGAATATAGCTTGCAGAGTCATAGGAGCACATATGTAATGTTTATCTGACGGTTATAAAAGCGGAGCCAACACTGAAATCAAAGGTACATAGTAGCACAAACTTAGAACTTTTCTCGTGTCTATTTTCTAAGTTTGCGCTTACCCTTTGATGTTAACCAACTCGCCCATCAAGAAGTCTTAATAAAACCAAGATTGGCGTTAAGCCGACGTAACGTCTGTTTCATATGAGTACATGAGTAATGTTTATTACCTTGTCATGAAATTAGATAGTCAGCACTGCAGCCACAATTGACGTTGGTTGCACCGACATTTTTCTTGCGCATAGGATCTTTTCAAAAGTAATTTCAAGTCCTGGCTTGGCTCTGTGGTAGAATATTTGATATCCGCTCAGACTACCTGGTTTCGACTACTGCTGGGATCCGGATTTCTATTCTTTGCATACGTCGGGTTTACGTGGCTGATGCCGGATTTTTTGGACATGCACCCGCTTAAATTATCAGTGTCTGTTCTCGCCGTTCCTGGGTAGATCTACTGTGAATCACCTGTGCCTCATACCAGCATCCCGCGGCCCGTGGTATACGCCCGGTATGTGCCGCATGTGACTGGAAAGATTTTCGCGCTACTCATACCACCATATCACAACCAGACAGCCGTGTTCGTCTTATTTTCGTACCCACCTATGCCAATTTTGGTTAATGTCAACTTAAGGAGGCGACCACGAGAGCGCCCAGACGGGCGGCTAGATAGAGACATAGAGGCATTTATAGATAGAGATAAGAAATGCTTTGCGTTTAAAATAGAAATAAGAATGGGGATACCTAGATCTAGCTCCACATCGTAGCTTATCGCATTGAACTTCGTCTGCGGGGTGCACTTGCAAAGCAATTTGCAGTCGTTGTCGCTTTCATATTGATGTCAAGCACATGGCCAGCTTCGTGCAAGCGGTGACCCTTCTCTAGAGCAAACGCATGAAAACGCGTACGCCGGCTGGTCAAGCCTTGAAAGCCGCAACGCAATGTAGCGCCATTAGTGCACGTGCGCTGTCAGTACTCGCCTTCCCGCCAGGAGCTCTACAGTGAGGAGCAGCGAGTTTGGCAGTTAAAATCTTTATTTTACAACACTTTCGCCAATCGGGCCGGTCTCATTTGCAGTCCCGAAAGGGAGGAGGCATCGTGCCTCTGGTCCGCCTCCAAACGAAAGCAAACGCATAAAAGCACAGCACCACGCAAAGAAGCCTAGTCGATTGACGTTCCGACGGTGCTCCTGGGTGTGAAGACATGAAAAGAACATGCTCATCCTTTCTTGATGACTTGGCGACCATTGAACGCTGCCACGACCGCAAACGACTGCGCGGGAGTCTCCCTGGAGCCCGACGAGTGGCCCCGTTATCTGAATACATGTCCGACAGTCGAACGCTGCGTGCTTTGTTCAAGAAACACTGTTGCTGCCGCTTCTCTTTGCCTTGGGCGACAAACGAAACAGCGTGCAGTTTGCGATTGTCCAAAAAATTACACCATCTCCCGCTAAAGGGAACCATGTGTAGATGTGAAGCAGCGGGCGCTAACGCTTACACTGGCGGCGGCGTTGACGCTGGCGCTCATCGCAGCGTTGCGCAGGAGAGAAGACTGGGGAGGCGCAAAGCAGGCAGTGATGGAGCAGTTTTTCCTACTAGAACATGCCAATCGCTGCTAATGGGCAATGAGAGACAGAAGACTCAGACTGGACACAGAGACCCGCACTCCGCTTTTAGTTAACGCGCACGCTGCGAATTTTTATTGTTCAATAACGCACAGGAGAAATTTCCCACCGGCACCACCTTGGAGGTCAAGATCCATTGCTATATATACAGGGATGGCCAGTGAACGGTTGTGCAGCGCGAGCAGTCGGTTTTTCAACCAAGAAACTCGCTAGGCAGACGCTGCCTGCGTCGGCGTCGCGAGGCGAGAGAGGCGTAGGAGAGGAGAGAGAGGGGGTGACACGCATGCGCAGTGGGAGTGTGAACGCCGTGGGCAGGGATGCGTAGAGGAGAGAGGGGGGGAGTGTAAGAGGGGGAGAGAGGAAGGGAGGCGCATGCGCAGTGTGGGTGTGGTTGCCGCGGGGAGGGATGCCTAGAGGAGAGAGAGGGGGAGAGGAGGTTTTTATTTTTATTTTTTTTTAACTGTTTGCGCATGCGCAGTAAGGGTGGGCACGCGGCACACACCACCACCACCACCACCACCACCACCACCGGATTAAGCTTCGCCATAAGATGCTTCACATCTAAAAGAAACGCCGCCGCTACTATTTGAGTACGGTGCCGAAAGCAGCAGAGCCTTCTCCGCGTCGTCTGCTTCACATGCCAGTGCTTTCGCTGCCGCCGCTAGGGCCGCTTTTTCGGGAGGGGCGCCGCTGGCGCCGTACGACGGCCGCCCGGTGCCTATAGTCGGCGACAACTTATCTTGACATTGGAGCGAAGGCTACGGAGGCGGGGCTTCCACACATTCGTGTTGCTCCGCAAGTAGTTCGGCAGCTTGCGACTGACTTCGGTTTTGCTCGCTCGCATCGTTAACGCGTTTAGAAAAACAGATACGTGAAAATTATGAATGGGAGAAACATTTCGATTGTTCAGTGTACATTTGAGTGTCCTATTACGAGTATATTTTTCTTGGAGAACTAAACAAGCGCGTATTCGGCCGCACAATGACGTCACGGACGCCACGTTTCCTTGGAAAACGGGTGGGCTGAAAAGGTGGTGCTGTCTAAGAAATGGAAAGAAAAGGAAAGCATTCTTGCAAGGTGAACGATAACTGTATTTTGCCTGCAACTTCCCGCAACTGTTTAGGTCTCATAATAAATAAAGCAGTATTTATTTCAGCAAGGCAAATGAGAAAATCATCAATAAACTTCAGTACTATATTTTTTGTGGCGCGGCAGCAGACATGCGCTTTGGTTCTGTAGCTTCCACAGTGCTGTCAAGAAAAGCTGTCGCCGAGTATAGTTGGTTCGCTAAATTCCATGAGGCCAATGTCTTTTAGGCGCTATGACCTCAATGATTGTACCGAACCAACTAACTAACAAAACTCTGTACTCTTGGAATTGATTTCTAGGACATCGGGCGCTTTTGTACGTTGTCCTCATCCGTGCACACTTGTGTCCTGCAGAGCCAGAACGCTTTTCTTTCGCATCAGAGCGAGGATTCTACCGGTGTAGGCGGTCACGCACGTCGTGTCCTTTTCCTGTGTCTCTTTCTTTCCGGCGCTATCCTCGTTGAATATTTTGTTAATTATATTGAGAACTTGACCTACTGGGTTTATACGTGTAAGAAGCCACCTGCAGTTGATGGAGCCAATTCAGTGGTGTTTCATCATACCCGTTTATGATGATGATAGTTTTTGGTGCGGTGTGAACAAGGGAGCGATTTGCTAAACAACTTGTGCCGCTTCAAAGGATGTCCCAAGCTGTGAACCTGATGAATTTCAGACGTATTGAAAGTTTCTTTACGCTGACATTCGGATCAAACATGCATTTAAAACAATTTTTCTCAAAACACGATTTTTGCATTCAGGGCTCCATTCAGGGCTCCATATTCTCCGAACTGTGGTCTTGCATGGTTGATGATATTTGGTTAATGAGTTGGTTGAAGACGTTTCGGCGCCCAATACGGGTGCCAACGAATGTATTCGTTCACCAGAACGAGGCACCCGTATTGGGCGCCGAAACGTCAATTCTGTTGTTTTGTGTTCTTCTTTAGTTGCCGAGTGTAGTTTTTCTTCAACCATGATTTTTCCTCGCCAGCCGAGTTTTCAACGAGCTACACTTCGTTGGTTGCACGAGTTATGACTCCGGAATAACGTCGTGTGCAGGAGCCAGGCCTTCAAGAGAAACGCCCGCTCGAGGACGCCGCCGTCGCCCAAGGGTCGAGCTCGCACCTCGAGGCCCGCGGTGTCCGTCGGGGCTCACGCCTCTTCAGGGCGTACAAGAGGGAGCGGCGGCGCGTCTTTCGACGGCGGTAGCGGTCGCAGCCTCCGGGGCCTCGAGGCCCTCGAAAAGCGGAGACCAGGTCTTCCACGTGGCGCGCTGCTTTCTGTCGTGCGGCGACACACACGACGGTTCGGCGGACCCGCTGTTCGCGGGGGACACCGCTGCAACAGGATGGCGCGACAGTCGCCCGAATTTGCCTCCGCGTTCCGCTGCAACAGGGCATCATGGACGCCCTCGCGCAGTCTCTGCGATCTTTGGTGAAAGTAAAACGTATACCGAAAAATGCGCAGTATGTGAAAAGCGAAAATGTCACATGGTTCCTTATACGTACATTTGCCTAAGACCATAGGCGTGCGCAGGAGGTTCCCCCTTCGGGGGGGGGGGGGGGGGTTGCAGTGCCCCCCTCTTATTATGTCAATGTATGGGGCTGACCTTGCGCCCCCCCTCTCCCGTGACCAGGGGGGGGGGGGGGGCGCCCCCTCTGCCCCCTTCTGTGCGCACGTCTATGCCTAAGACGACTGGAAGGCGAAATCAGCCTTCGTCGTCTTCTTCCTCTCAATCGGTTTACTGATCCTCCCCCGCCCACCTCCGAGAGCTTTCTGCAGCTAGAGTCGTTTTGCAACGCCTCAAGAATCGGAGGCATTACAAGCTGTCTCCACCTCGCCTGGTTTTGCACTGCCTCCGTGATCGGCACGCCTTTGACCAAGCGACGTCATATGATGACGTCATCATGTGGCTCCATGGTGACATCACAAGATTTTGCGCCTTGTCATATGTCGTGATGACATCATACGGTGACGTGATATCGTGTTTTTTGTTTGTTCTTTTTTGCATCACTCGTGTTGACGCCACCGACGGTCACTTTTAGCATTTGATGAGGCATCTAAGGCCTTCGCCTTAACAATTGGAGACGCCGGTTTTTAAAAGTCCCCTTCCTAACACGAAACAGCGTGGGCACAAGGGACAAGAAAGACAGGAATTGACACCGGCTAACAGCATGACTGTTTTAAGGCGAAAGCCTTTAATGTCTCATGCTCACGTTCGTCCGTCCGTCCTTCTGTTGGTCCGTGCCCTGGCACGTTGCCAGGTGGCCGCCGATGCGCGCCAACGGACGCCGGTCGCGTCGGACTCTACAGCGCTCGCGCTTTGCTTGCGTAGCGTCGCTGTGCCCAGCGTGTCCATCATGCAAGAAGGGAGACGCGCGCATCACGTTCCATTCTGACCGACCCCGTCTCAATGGGCACAGGCGTACGCCGAACACACTTTGAAATTGACAAAGTGTTCTTCAAATTTTATTTCGTAGGTACCGTGCAATTCCTCCCATTGGGCCATCGTGTGTAAGCGCACCGTCGATCGTTCTAACCGACAAGATGATTAATTATTTCCGCATTTCAGCATTGCATATTCTGGACTAGTCGGGACGCATGCGGCTTCCCTTCCCCTCCCACTTTTTATTATTCCCCTTTCCAAAGAAGCGTATGTATTTGTACTACGAAATAAACGCTCATGTTGTTAGCCAGCGCTAATTCCTCTCTGTGTCTTTCTTTCCCCGTGTACCCACGTCAATTGTTTCCTGTTAAGAAGCCGTGCCAACATGCGCTCCCCTCACCAGGTTTGGTGGGAAATGTTGAAGTAGGATCGACTAGGAGAGTTATCTATATTGGGAATGTTAGGAAAAGATTGAGAAGTTTAGTGCTGTCGAGTTGGTGGTGACTCCTGGTAAACCGTGTCTTCCGTTTAGCAATAGCTCGAAACATAAGCAGCGTCGCTAGCCTTTCTCGAGAGGAGGCCGGCTGCCTTTGTGGCAGTTGCCTCGAGTAGCGCCGAGCGAGCGATAATTATAGGGCAAGGCACGTTGTTGGGCCTTGCGGTTAATAGAATTAGCAATTTTTTTTTAACTGCGCGAAGAAGACAGGACTGAAACGTGAGACTCATCGATACACACACAAAGCGCAGAACATATTTGTCCTGCTTTTAAGTGCGGAGAACTTTAAGGGGTCAGGCTGTCGTATGCTGTCGTCGTAGATTGGCGTAACGCTCCATGTGTATCATATTGAACGCGGGCTCTCGCCAAGGAGAGGTCTTCTTCCTCCTGTTCTTCGAACGCCTTGATGATGATCACTTATCATCATCAGCAAAAAACAACTAGAGCGCTTGGCGTAACGCAGACAGAACCATGTATAAAAATAGAAAAAACAATAAGGGAAGCACGCGCGAAATGGAAAGAGAAAAAATAGAAAGAAAAAGGAGCAAGAAAGAAAGTAATAGCGAGGAAGAAATAGAAATGAGGAGAAAAGAAGACAGAAAAAACGGAACTCTAGAAAAATAAAGAAAGAGGAGCAAGAAAGGGAAACCGAATAGAAACAGATATAATATTAATATTTGCAATTTTTGATTAATTAATACTCTTTTCATCTTTAAATAGTCATGTAACCTAATATTTAAGAATTTCTTTCTAAACTACCCGGTTCTTGGCCAATCCCCCAGTGTGCGTGCGTGCCACGGTACAAAGAATCTACTCTACTCTACAAAGAAGGCTGCCCAGCTCCGCACTTCCTTCAGGCTTGGCACCTCTAGTACGAAGCTGCCTTAATTTTTTAAATTTCGATTTCTTTCTCTGTCTCGACATATCTTTTTCTCTTCTTCGCTTTCTCTTTAGCTCTTTCTCTCTCTCTCTATTTCTCGCTTCCTTTTTTTTTTCCATCGCTTTCTCTCCGTCTTTATTCTGTCTCGCTCTCTATTTTTTTTCGAACTTTTTTTTGTCTTTCTATCTCTTTCTCTCGTCTATTTCTTTATCTGTCTTTCTATCTTTTTCTGTCTTTCTTCCCTTTCTTTCTCTTTACTCGTTCTCTCGCCGATCAGACTTATTGCATCCCACGCCGGACAAATCGGCGCACGTGTTCTGGGAGCAAAGCAGAGCATCAATAAGAAGGCGAAGAGGAAGAAGAGGAGCTTACCAGTGGCGTAGCCAAGGGGGGGGGGGGTTGGGGGGGTTCAAACCCCCCCCCGAAATTTTTCAATTTTGCTTGCGTATATATACACGCACACATACAAACGCACACACGAACATACATAAAGTATGGTTGAACCCCCCCCCCCGAAAAAAAATTTCTGGCTACGCTCCTGGAGCTTACCGGTTCATGATGATGATAATTTTTGTTCACGACTAACGGAGCTTCATCGAGCTTCAACAGCTCCGCTTTGAAAACGAAAGAAGGATTTTAGGAAGATAATTTGTAAACGAACGAAGTTGTTGGGGTGACGATTTCTGATTTTCTTTTCTTTATGTGATGGTAATTATAATAGGGCGCGTTTTCTTTTACGAACTGCCTTTCGTGGATGCTATTTCGAAGGCCTTGGCCCCGTGTTCGAACAACGGAGTAAGATGAATTTTTTGTCAAGTGGGAAACTTTCTGTCTGAGAATTTCTCAGAATCCATAGCATTTCCACAGAGCTACCACGAGCATACACAGTACTCTAGATTTTCTTGCATCTCAGCGCCACAAGCTGTATGTCAGTATTTTTGTGGCCTCCACGATTGGCTCAGGCACCTTTCCCGTTGCCGATTACGGAGGCTACGTCATTTTTCTGTGAGGTAGCTCCAGCTCCCTTTGTCGCCCCCCGCCGCATGCAGAGAGCAGAGCAATAGCCTCGAGATCTGTGCAAGTGTCTGCAGCGGGAGCTGCCGCTCAGGAGTTGATTCGCACACCACCCATGCTCGTTTTGGCCACAACAGCAGGAGTAGTAGTAGTCAATATGGAGGAAGGGAGCCATTGCCCGTGGCAAGGTTTAATTAAAGGCATTGGTTTAACAGTTGTTTCTCCGGTGCCCTTCTTTCACAGATTTCGTTCTTGCTGCATATGCCTGTACGTTCTCACGCGCTCACATAGTTCTGCAATCGTGCATAGTTGCGCAACTCCCTTCCGAAATCTGCTCTCGGGCGGATGGACGGACGTGAGCATGGGGCATGAAAGGCTATCACCTTAAACGTAATTCTGGAGTGGAAGCTCTCGCAACGCCTTGCCAGCAAAAGTGAAGCTAGCTTTTTCCCTCCAAAGATCTCGGAAACATGCTCCTTTCTGGTGGTGTCCACTTAAGGCTCTTTTACACTAGAGCGACACGACACCGACGTAGACACGAGGCCGACACAGACGGTCGGCCGTCGAGTCGCCCGCCGACGATGTCGCCGGACCTTCTAGTCGCACTAGGCCGACGACGACGACGCCTCGAAAAACAGCATGTCGTCGTAGAGTAAAACGATGGCAGACGGAAAACACCAGCAAAATGTATCGGCAGACTTGTCGTTGGCAGGTCGTCGGGAGATCGGTGGCCGAGCGAAAATTTTCCCATGTCGTTGGTTGGGGGAGGTCTTGGGGGGTATTGTGCGGAGGCCCCGCACAATACCCCCTCAGCGCACCCCCACGGATGTCATTTCTTCGCTGCCCCTTTGTCTGTCCCCACCCCGTCCCTCGACGCCGAGGGGCGATGGCGGGAGCTGCGCCGCGTAGCCCGAGAGGGACAATGGCAGAGGAGGGAGGACGGCTGAAAATGAGGCGCAGGTGGTGCCTGTTTCAATTGCGCCGTGCTCCCGACCGGGCTGCAGAAATTAGGCGCCTTTTCCTTCTTCGAACCACAACCACCACGAATTTCTTCGTGCAAGTTCAGTCGGTGTCGCCGCGCGCGCCTCCAGTGTGACTGGAGAATCGGCCGACGAAAGGCTGTGAGCACGTCAAGGCGCAGAGAGAGTCTTCCACACACCATCGGCGGACTCTTGGCGTCGTTGCAGTGTAAATGGGACGACGACACGACAAAAGACGCTCCCAAAGACAGTCGGCAGACCAAAATCGCTGTCGTGTCGCGCTAGTGTAAATGAGCCTTTAGAGATCCAATGGCTATGATCGGTTAGAGTAAATGGTATGTTAATTATAAAATAAAAGATTGTTGTTCCCGACGAAATTGACACGGCGACTTGATCTCGAATAAAATTTCCGGAGATGTCGAGGCTTACTAAGAAAATCTAGCAACACAAAGGCACACTTCTCAACTGAAATTGGCCGACGGCCGATGTTTGGTAAACAAGTGGGCAGTGCTCGGCAACCGCTGTTGTCGGCCGACCAATGGTGGCGCAAAGTGGGGCCCTGATTGGCAACCAATTTCGCTAGTTATTAGTTGGCCAAAGACGTTCAGCCAACGGTCGGCAAATGATAGGGAAATTGTCAACACCCAATGCCCGGGCGTCCAAACGTGGTCCTTTGTAGGGCCATGCTTTGCTACCAACCACGTTGGCAAGTTACTATGAGCCAGCCACAAGCCGACATTGCATTATATCTGTGGGCGCAATTTTTTTTCCTTCACCGCGCACATTATTTCTCGGTCAGCGAAAATTTCTTGTTTGAGCATTCAGCGTCGGCTGTCACTAGATTGCACTAGATTATTTAATCCAGCTGTGCACCACCTGCCGTCTACAAGGTCGGCCTACGGCCTTGGACCTATGGTGGCTGCCAGAGGTCGGCCGGTCTGAGGCCATTAACCAAAATCACCCTCGGCCCAACCTTGCTGACCAAGATCGGGCCATGACAGGCATGTACGTTGGGCCAGCATAGAGCCTAGGTTGTTTTACAGCGAAAGCTGCTATGGGATTGCAACAAAACCGCCAGGCCTGCGCAGAAGGCGCAGCACAGTCACAGCGAAAGCTGTGAGAGCGGCCTTTCTGAACCTTCTTTAAACACTCTTGGGGCAACTACTACAAGCGCAATTGCATGGTACCCATAAATCATCATAATTTTTGTGTAGTGGGGAAGCGTCTACTAGGCCAATATTCGTCATTCTTTGGAAAAGCGCGGTACCCGCTACACTCTTGTGACGCATTATGTGTACTTTGTTGATGCTGTGGCTGACGACGATGAAGATTTATGCCTCAGGCTTTTGTAATGGGTTGGAGCATTGAACGACCCAGTCGTTACGCAATTCGCATTGTGTGACGCCTGGTCAACACACGTTAACGCGATTCCTTACCCGACATGAAGCCTGCATAGGGTCAGTTTGCACCGCAGTTTCAAGCAGCGGGGTAGCTCAGTGGTAGAGTGCTGGGCTGCCACGCAGAGGACCCGGGTTCGATTCCCGTTCTGTCACAGGTGTTTTTTTTATTTATTTATATTTTTCTTATTTCGTGCGATATTGGTTACGGACACCGGCGGCGGACAACTACGGCGCAGAAACGACCCTTGTTGTGATCTCATAACAGCTTTCGCTGTAAAAGACCGTTTTTGCGCCATAGTTGTCCGCCGCCGCCGCCGGTGTCCGTAAACACTAGCGCGCGAAATAAGGAAAAAAAAACTAAGAAATACCCATGACAGAATGGGAATCGAACCCGGGCCCTCTGCGTGGCACCCCACCACTCTACTACTGAGCTAGGCCCTTTTTTTTAGATGCGAAGCATCTTATGCTCGGGGCTTTGTCCGTCCCGCGTCCGGCCACTTTCATGAAGTAGGGAAGCACCCACTATATATGCAAACCAGAACACTGTAGTACAATAACGCCCGTATTCTGAAACAAGCCTTGACTCGAATTCCAGCTTTCACTTGACCGAGCTGAGCACAGCGCCGCCGCTCGACTGAAAATGACTCAGCGGTTCTCACGAAATAATGCTGGCTATCTCTCATATACAGTGAACATTTTTGCCGAAAGGTGTATCTGCCATCGACATTCTCGAGTCAAGGTGGAGCGCCGAATGAAGGGACGTTCTAGAATACGGGGGGTAAGGCCGTCAACCACCACCACAATCACCAGAGTCATGGCCGAGAGCACAGAGGCAACGTAGGGTCCGCTTAGCAATGGCTAGGCAGGTGGTGTCTGTCGCCCAGGTTGACTCCCAGGACGCGGGAAGGAGGCTTAGTCCATGCCTCCTTCCCGCGTCCCGCACCCCCACAGCGCATGCGCGTCCCCTCCCCCATCTCTCTCCTCTCCTACGCTCACAACCTTTCTCTCCTCTAGGAATCTTCTACTCTACGGAGCGGCGCCTAAAAAAATGACACAACGCATCTAAAAATGACACAACGGTGCTTGAAACTGCGTTGCAAACTGACCCTATGCAGGCTTCATGTCGGGCAAGGAATCGCGTTAACATGTTTAATATAGCGTTTTAGAACAGTAAAGTAACAACAAGGCGTCACACAATGCGAATTGCGTAACGAGTGGGTCGTTCAATGCTTCGAACCCATTACAAAAGCCTCAGGCGTAATTCTTCATCGTCGTCAGCCACAGCATCAACAAAGTGCACATAATGCTTTACAAGTGTGTAGCGGGCACCGCGCTTTCCCGAAAAATGACGAATAATCGCATAGTGGACGCTTCCCCACTACACAAAAATTATCCTGATTTATGGCGTAGTGGGTATCATGAAAGTATGCTTGTAGTAGTTGCCCCAAGAGTGTTTAAAGGACCCCTGACACCAAATTTGGAAACTAGATGCTTGTGTTGTTTGAGACTCCGGCATGCGGGGGGCACTTTTGACCGATTATTAGGGACGAGCTTTGCCTGTAAGATATTTTAATTTGTTTTTAAAGTAAAGGTAAGTGCTCACCCGAGTATTCAGGTGCAATCGACATTTTCTGTGGTTTGACGTAGACAGAGGCTCCCCTCGTGACGTTGCAGAGGTCTAGCAAGTATTGTCGATGTCAGAGAACATTTTCGGGGCGCGCACAATACCCTGACTGGCACCCGGTGAGGACTATTGTCCGTCACCCCTCTTGCTTTGTTGTCGGGCTGCTCTCAAGGTGCTTTTAACTGCTTACGCCAGGAGTGCTTTTCCTTTTCCTGAGGGGGGACACGCTCAAAGCACCCACATCGTTTCATTCTTCACCGGCCGCGGGTCCCCTTATTTGAAAACGGCGTCTTCAGCGTCACCGAAGCTTGAGCGCATGTAGTCTCAGGTGCTGCCCCACTGTAGGGCGCTAGTTTCTTATGGTATTTAGGCGGGCGTTTCGAACTGAAGCAAAATCGTTGAATTAAAGGGGTACTGACACAAAATTTCGCGGCCGAGATAGCCTGCTGGATCGATTCCCGTGTACATGCGTGTACCATCTGCAAAATATCGACAGCGAATAAAGCTTGGAAGGTATTTTATATGAATTTTGAAGTTCGCGTGCGCGATCCAGCATTATAGGCCGCACCTGGCGGCATTGACACTCTCGGAGGTGACCCGAGGTGACCCCCCTACTAACAAGTTATGATGACGTCGTAGCCGCCATTTCTGTTTTTTGACGCGCTCGCCGCTGCATACCGCTGCGCTGTTGGTGACTGCTCGGCGGCTGCTCGCGAGTGTGTGGCCGCGGCCAAGAGGAGGCGCTGCCGCGGCGCACGCGTTGAAAGTTTTGTGTTTGGCGACACTACAGCTCAGCTTTCCCGTTTCCTGCTCCCAAGGACTTCTTGATTTCCCTGTGCTGCCTGGTCTGCAGTGACAGGCCGCAATGCCGAAATCCTTCTGCGCTGTTTCCTCCTGCACGTCGAAGTCTGGATCAGGCGTATCGCTGCATACGTTTCCCCGCGACGAACCTCGGCGGCAGAAGTGGATCGAGTTCGTGTGCGCTTGTGGACGTCAGGAGTATCAGGACTGGTCCCCCGTGCAGAACAGTCGCGTTTGCGGGCTCCATTTCGAGGCGCATTGCTTTAACACAAAGGCGCCGGATTTGGCGTACATGGGTCTTCCGACTCGACCCTGTGCATCGCTCACGTCTGGTGCTGTGGTGTAGCTTTTTTCGGTACCAACAAGTTGAAGGGCATCACAATGTTATCAGGTGATTTAATCGAATATTGAACGTAGAAAAATCGAACGTCCTGCAGAACATTTGTGCACGAATGTGTCGGGTCTTACCATTGTGCATTACCCACGCGAGGTTCATCGTGGTCGTCGTCGCTGGTATCGCTGCCGTTTCCCGACGAAGCACTCCTCGCTAGCGGGTCAAAGCTGAAGTGATTCGCCACGTCGAAAATTCCTTCCATCCCCGCCGCAAGAAAATCGTCGCCATCAGCCGACGATGAGCCCGACGACGACAGTGAGGACGATAACGGCGACGACATCACGCAGCGTGTGTAACAAGCGAATGCAAGCAGACGATGTAGACTGCGCGGAAGTGCGTCACTGTTCTGTGCTCACGCGACCGAGCGTTTCACTCGCTAGGTGGTGATAGTTGCGCCCGGCGGCTTGTCGTTTTTGGAGCTCTGTCAAACCGAAACTGAGGCTGTGTCGGTAATGAGGAGCTTGTAATTAATTATCTGTCGCGCGCTGGAGCAAACGATGTGCCGTGTTATGACTAACAGGCCCCAAGCAACACATTGCAGCAAAAAAACGCGGGGAGAAAATTTTTGTGTCAGGACTCCTTTAACGACTATAGCATTCATTATACGATGCGTTAGAGCATTTACGATTCAATTTCGGCATTACCAGACGCAAAGCTACCAATTACTGTAAAAAAGTCGCAAACAAAAGTTTCGCTGTCAGGGTCCTTTAAAAGGCTCTAGAAAGGCTGCTCTTCCAGCTTTCGCTGTGACTGTGCTGCGCGTTCTGCGCAGGCCTGGAGGTTTTTTTCAGTTGGGTTGGAGTAGTATCTGACGCGAAAAAGTTACCATAATAAACTCGTTGGGCGTGTGAGGAAAACACTCACTTTCCTTCGCCGAGCTAAAGTGAGCCAGCTCACTTTAGCCGAGCGCAGACAGCTTATCTTGCCCCTAGTAAGATGGCGGCCGCAGCCGCCATCTTTTGAAGTGACGGCTTCACTCTTGAGCAATAACTTCCACTGCAGAAAAATTTTTTTAAAACCTCCTTGAGCTGTTCCAAGGTAGAATATCTTTGCATATACCTTGGCTGTTCTCTGGTGCCGTGTTCCCAGCGTTCTCGGTGTTCGAAGCGGTTCGCAGCAGACATCAGCGGGCCACAGCGGGCGAAGCGGAGCGCGTAGCCGTGACTGGCCGTGATCCAGAGTGGCCGTGATGGTATAGTTACAGTGAACTAGAAGACACTGTAGTATTCGCCCCGAGATCGGGCTGTAGGTGGCAGCACCGTCACCGCGCTAGTGTGGATAGGCGGCCGGCGGAGCGCATACAAATGTACGCAGCGGCGCTTTTTTGTGAGCGCTGTGAGCCGATTGTCGGCAAATAAAATGCGCTGACTGCAGCCTACTAATAATATATATGTCATCCATTGCCGAATGAATGCACGAAGCTCGCCGAACGTTATTATTACTTTTGAGAGAAATGCAATCTGCCATTGAAAGGGATGTACGCGCTTGGCGACTGTACGCGTTTTCGCACTATGGCACGTTTCTTGTATTTTTGTTTGTAAGTGTTGAGCTTGAGTCCCGCCTACTTCGCACTGCTATAGTGCGACTTAATTCATTCTTTGCTTCATGCATGCTGGTCTTGGATACTAAAAATATGAGAAGGAATGAAATCCCATATTCTTGGTGAGCTGAAGTAACCGCGAATACGCATCCGCATTTTTTATTATTCAATTTTCCATGAAATGTACGCAGGACAGTTGATAAGCTCATTCAGGAGAGCCACCTGGCTGGCAGCGCTTTAGCGCGTTTGTTCAATTACTCCAATAACAGAATAAAAAGTTCAGCACGCAGCTTTCTTCGATGGATTATCTGCATGACAGTGATACAACAAAGGTTCAGTTATTTGATGGGACAAAAGGTTTTTTTTTTCTTTTTTCAAGCGAATAATGTGCGATCCTTCCGTCAGTCTATGACGACGCCACAAAAGCGCTCAAGACATCGCAAAAAAAGAAAAAAAGACGTTTTGCGTGAAATTATACGGCATAAGTGTGAGGCACGCCGTCTGGATTAATTTTGACCATCTGGATTCTTTAAAGCGAACCGAAATCTAAGCACACGGGTGTGTTTGTATAAATTTCGCCCAATGTTAAAACTGCGCTCGGCGACTCAAGTTTAATCACCTCCATGTCATTCCATTTTCTGTTGTTTTTAAGGGACAATTTAAGCACTGAAGTGTCAGATTTTACTACGCAGAAATATTTTGCTGTAGTGGGACCAGGACTGTACAATAAAAATTTATCTCAAGCACAATTAAAGCTCGTCGCATAACCTATAAGCAACAGCGCCGCAGTTAGATACCTAACAACAATGCAAAACTTCGTTTATCACAGAGTCACTAAAACGCTACTTTCACGCAGTGCTTTTGTCTGGGCAAGTTGGTGCGACATTTGCGAAAAATAAAACAGCACGAAAGACGGGACGAAAGACACAGTACGACAGGACCAGTGCTGAACTACCAACTGAGATTTATTTGAAGAACCAGCCTTTTTATAGTGTCACATGTCACCACCATGAGGACGTCACACCCACAACCAGTAATAGCAACAATCAGAATGCTATCTTTTAACAACCTGAACCGACGTACAGATATAACAAAACCAGGCCCGCTCAGAGATTATAGAGACGCGCATCATAACTGTCATTTCAAACTAAAAACCATTATCACAGTTTTACATGTTGGAGCACACATCCAGCTCTCGTGAGAACACGAACTGCGCATGCTCTTCCTAAACTGCTCAGAAATCAAAGTAATTATGGCGACTAAAACTTGGCAGCTGATTAAGAAGATGAACCGGCAGCAAAACCTTAAGAACGAAGGTGCTCTGTCAAGAGATGAAGAATAATGAAACCAGCCCTGTCAAATTAAAACCTGAATTGGAGGTTATTTATACATGGCTTTCCAAGAACGCCATCTCGTCTTTGGACAAAAATATTGAAGGTTCACTAACACATTCATCACCAGCTTTGTTGATGAGAAACGCCTCCATTATTTCCCTCTCCAATTTGTCGTTCGCTCTTTTTAAAAACCTACTCTTCTGAAACTCAGGTGCGCAACCACACCTGCGGCAGTGGTCTGCCAGGTGCCCTCCCGATTTGTTTTGCACGTTCAACCTGTGCTCTCTTGCTCTATCTGTCATCGCCGTCACCTGTCTTGGCGCATCGTTAAAAAAGTCTTGTACCCACTTTGTGCAATCAGGGTTTTCCTCTCAAATCGCGCGTCTTGTGCGTTCAGGATACCCGGCATCAATAATCACTTCCGTGTGTGAGCAGTTGCTGCAGACAATAAAACACCCTCAGGGAAGGCGCAACAAGAAGGAAAAGAAGAGAGTACAGGCTATTCCGTACTTACATAGAGTATCGCACAACATAAAAAAAGTAGCATCAAGATACGGAGTCAATGTTAATTGTTTTCTCTGCCCCTCAGAAGTTGTCTAAAATTTGCTCCCTAGTAGACAGGGCGCCCGAGTTGTGTGAGAAGAAGCACAGGAACAAGTTCACTGACTGCCGGTCTCAGGTCATGTACGAAATTCCGCTCAGTTGCGGACGGAAATACATCGGCCAAACGGGCCGATGTTTTAATGATAGAGCAAGAGAGCACAGGTTGAACGTGCAAAACAAATCGGGAGGGCACCTGGCAGACCACTGCCGCAGGTGTGGTTGCGCACGTACCTGAGTTTCAGAAGAGTAGGTTTTTAAAAAGAGCGAACGACAAATTGGAGAGGGAAATAATGGAGGCGTTTCTCATCAACAAAGCTGGTGATGAATGTGTTAGTGAACCTTCAATATTTTTGTCCAAAGACGAGATGGCGTTCTTGGAAAGCCATGTATAAATAACCTCCAATTCAGGTTTTAATTTGACAGGGCTGGTTTCATTATTCTTCATCTCTTGACAGAGCACCTTCGTTCTTAAGGTTTTGCTGCCGGTTCATCTTCTTAATCAGCTGCCAAGTTTTAGTCGCCATAATTACTTTGATTTCTGAGCAGTTTAGGAAGAGCATGCGCAGTTCGTGTTCTCACGAGAGCTGGATGTGTGCTCCAACATGTAAAACTGTGATAATGGTTTTTAGTTTGAAATGACAGTTATGATGCGCGTCTCTATAATCTCTGAGCGGGCCTGGTTTTGTTATATCTGTACGTCGGTTCAGGTTGTTAAAAGATAGCATTCTGATTGTTGCTATTACTGGTTGTGGGTGTGACGTCCTCATGGTGGTGACATGTGACACTATAAAAAGGCTGGTTCTTCAAATAAATCTCAGTTGGTAGTTCAGCACTGGTCCTGTCGTACTGTGTCTTTCGTCCCGTCTTTCGTGCTGTTTTATTTTTTCGCAAATTTCACGCAGTATTTAACATAGGTCGGCACTTTAAGGGAGTACTCACTCAAACTCACTCACCACAATTTTTTCAGCCTTCGCACTCACTCACGTTCACACTCACGTCCACTCACACTCATGAGTACTCATTCACGTTCACACTCACCTCCACTAACACTCATGAGTATTCACTCACGTTCACACTCACGTCCACTCACACTCATGAGTACTCACTCATACTCAACTCACCACGTTCAAATGAGTGTGAGTGAGTGTGAGTTGAGTGCACTCATGAGTGAGTGTGCCGAGCTCCATAGGTCGGCACTTTAAGGGAGTACTCACTCAAACTCACTCACCACAATTTTTTTCAGCCTTCGCACTCACTCACGTTCACACTCACGTCCACTCACACTCATGAATACTCACTCACGTTCACACTCACGACCACTCACACTCATGAGTTCTCACTCACGTTCACACTCACGTCCACTCACACGCATGAGTATACTCACTCATACTCAACTCACCACGTTCAAATGAGTGTGAGTGAGTGTGAGTTGAGTGCACTCATGAGTGAGTGTGCCGAGCTATGGTATTTAATACTCCTCATGTTTGGGACGACGCCAAGTGCACTTTACGATGTGCTTCAACTACAAAGTGGCACCTACACCGAAATGATCCTGGCGAACGGAGGATACACAGCACTCTCGGCAAGTGCACAAACTGATCTTATTGCAGTGAATATACAGCCGAGCAAGGTCAAATGTGTCTGTAGATCGTGCTAGGCAAACATACAAGCAGTTAAACTTGCGCTAACAGAGCGGGACAAACCGCCCTTTGAGGATGAGCATGGGGTACGCGCACATGCTAGCCTTATGTGGCTAGCAGACGACGTGAGGAGCAATCCACACTAGGCGCGCTTCTGCCAGCGGCCACCAGGCGGCGACTCCGCTCGATCTCGGGGCGAATAGTGATGGCCGGTGGCCGTTGTAGCCGACCGTAGCCAATCCGTAGCTCGTGCCACACGGACAGGCGCCGAACGTTTCTCTGGGTTATCTGGGTGGAGCAGGT
>JALIZH010025423.1:0-15193 GCA_030522465.1 Rhipicephalus appendiculatus
CGCCTATGCTTACGAACATCGCCTGTTTCACTTGTTGGTACCTCTCAGGACGACTTATTTTATATTTATGTAGCGCATACTCAGCTAGATGTTCGAAGTCTCGCCGATGACGCGCGAGAAAATTCTTGGTGTCATTTTATCCGACACCCTTAAAAGCAGGCACATTAGATTTCTTCTTCGAGAATTCATTGTATCACATTCAGGGGTAGTCAAACCGCATATATCGAATTCACAAAAATACGGGAGTTAGTCACCCTGGGGACACGCGGAAAGTCCCTTCCCCGTAAGGAAAAGACAGCCTCTTGGAGAGGGAAAGCCGACTTCTTGGGGTTTCATGCTGTGCGATGTATTTGGTGTATCAAATGCTCCGGCTAATTTTGTTCGATGTGGCTGTAGATCTTCATATTAATTGACGTTAAAGCATTGTCGTATTCGAAAACAGTGCTATGCAAGTGATGATTCGATTTACCCTCGAGTTCTATATATAGGAGGTTCTTCTCTGTATTTCCACCACTAGGTGGCCTTTTGACAGGCAGTCTCTTTATGAGTGCACTTTACACAATAAACAAAGGTTCAATGAGTCTAAGAGCTATATTTCAGCTGGCCCCTGTGTCAGCCCACTCACTCAATCGCACTGTTCTTCAATAAACTACACCCGCATATACGCTATTCTTTACCCCCTCCTCTTTTCTATCCTCCTCACCCTCAATTCACTTTCTCACCCCGTTGCTATACTGTTCTATACACGGCTATGCCATGGTTTACCACCCCCCTCCCTTTCCCCTAGTTTTCCCCCTCACTTATGTTTCCCCCCTCGCTATACGGTACTACGCATGGCTATGCTGTTTACCCTCCCCTTATTTTTTCCCCTCCTCCTCACCCTTACATCACTCCCCATCGCTTTCTGTTCTCTTTCCCCCCCCTCGCTATACTCTACTACTCATAACGACCTCACTTACTACTCATAACGATGCTATGCTTTACCCTCCCTCTCTTTTCCTTTCTACTCACATTCACTTCCCTTTCCCGAACCCTTTCTCTGCTTTACTATGCTTGACATATATTGTGCCGTCATGACACACATGGCTATGCTGTGCTTTATCCCCCTCCCTTCCCTCCTCCCCGCCCCCACTTCCATTCTCCTTCCCTTGCTATACTGTACTACACGCGGCTATGCTATGCTCTACCCCCTCGTCCTTTCCCTCCCCCTCACCCTTGCTTCTCCTCCTACCCTTTGCTATACTATACAACATACGACAAAGCTATACAACGCTGGCTGTGTTGTCATTCACCCTCTCCTCTTCTCATTCCCATCCGCCTCACCTTAGCTTCGCTCCCCTTTCCCATACCCTTACTATAGCATACTACACATAACTATGCTATACACGGTTTTTCCTGCGTGACTCCATAGGTGTCTATGCTTTAACTCATCCTCTCCCTCCCCTTCTCCTTTTTTTCTCTCCTCCTCACCGTCAGTTCACTTTCCCGCACCCTTTCTATACCACACTATACATGGCTAGGCTATACATAGTTTTTACTGTGGGACGCCATACATGGGTGTGTTGTGCTTTACTCTCACCGCTCTTCCTTGCCTTCATAATCATCCTCTCATAACTCACTCTTACCCTCACATTCTTTTCCCGCCCGCTTGTTACACATGACTATGATATATATAATTTTGTATTCATGATGCCAAGCGACATGAGATCACAGCATACGATGACAGTACACTCCCTCCTCAACCTCACTTCCCTCTCTCACATCCTTGCTACACATGGCTATACTATACATGGCTATGGTATACATAGTTTTGCCTGCGTGACGCCAAGCGACATGAGACAACGACAGGAGGCCATAACGACAGCTCGGGCCTCAAGTGTTCTCCGCACTTATAAAAAAACCATTAAAGAAGGGAACCTATGCACGCGGAGAATGTGCTATATGTACATATACCTATACACGCTGCCCATGCTTTCCACCAAATACTTTGTGTGGAAAGGTAGCCTGGTAACCAGAGCCCTTTGGTGGGAAAATAACTTAAAGTGAAGCCACCACATTAATTAGAACTTAATTGTAACATTAATTAGAGAGGGAAGCCAACTTTTACACCTTTTGCAAGTGGCCCATTAAACGGGGAGACTTTCCGTACCTCAAAAAACGGGGCATGTTATTTCTAATTTACGGCGGTTACTTGTATATTTCAATAAACGGACAGGCATCCTTCAAGATTACGTAGACTTTGTCGATTTCACGGACACTTTTAAGAGTGTAGAGGTCAGCTCGGATTGAAAATCCAGGTGCGGCGACGCGCGATCCGAATGCGGGAGGCGTGATGACAGGCAAACACTTCGTGCTTCCCGTAATGGTTTGAGGAGACAACGGCGGTCTCTTGACCATTACATTAACAATCTTCTCCGTGGTTCGAGCTCGTTTAGTGTCGAGAGACGGCGTGAAGACCAGGACTCCAACACCGATAACTCGCGGGCGTGGTATGTAAACTCACTGTCACTTCTGGTGTCCGGTGAGTGTGCATTTGACATTTCAGAGGCATCCCCGCCGCGAGGATTCGCTGAGAAGGCGGGGAGGAGGAGATAGAGAGCCGTGATCAGAAAGAGTGCCAGACCGCCCGTCTAATGCGTAAAAACACTCTTATCGAGACTACGTGCATACCAGTTGGCAGTGCCTTATGTCGAGTGGTAAAATGATTGGCTAAGGGAATGTTGGGGTGGACCAGCAATGTTCACCTCCCCTTTTCTTTGTCTACCGAAAGGAATTAAATATTCTACCGAAGTCACTTTCCTTCTGTTTAGGCTATAATCACTAAACTGATCGATCAGTAAGACTCCGTATGGCACTACTGTTGTCTGGGCAGTAACTATTTGGATGTCCAACATTGAGAGTCCGTTCATCGTATGTTGTAACACTGTTCGAGGCTCTGACTAAAGAAAGTTAGGTAGAATAGGCAGACGCTGTTTATGTCTATGTTGTCATCAGTCTGCTTCGGGAAACTATTGATATGACTCTGTAAATGTTATAGCGAAAGCCTTTAATGTCTCATGCTCACGTCCGTCCGCCCGTCCGTCCGTCCGTCCGTCCGTCCGTCCTACGTCCGTCCGTACCTCCTTCCGTACGTGCCCGTCCGTCCGTCCGTCTGTCCATCCAGCCGTCAGCCCGTCCATTCGTCTATCCCTCCATCCGAGCCCTGGCACGGAGCCAGGTGGCCGCCGGGGTACGCAAAACGGACGCCGGTCGCGTCGGATTCTACAGCGCTCGCGCTTTGCTTGCGTAGCGTCGCTGTGCCCAGCGTTTAAAATCATGCAAGGTGGGAGACGCGCGTATCGCGTTCCATTTTGACCGACGCCGTCTCAATGGACACAGGCGTTCGCGGAACACACTTTGGAATTTACAATGGGCCCGTCAATTTAAGCGCTGGAACGTGGATGGCGTTTGCACGATGCGCAAAGCTTGAGAAAATACGAACGCATGCGAACGGAGAAACATTAATCTCACGTCTCGCTGCGATTCGCGGTAAAAAATTAAAAAAGGACACGCACACATTCCGTTTGTGTGCCATCCCACTGAGTGTAAAAAGAAAAAAAAAGACATGGCATAGTCAGTCGAATAGCCACAAGCTTTTCGCCGAACACACTTTGGAATGTACAAAGTGTCATTCAAGTTTTTTTCGCTACAATCTACGTTCTAGTCTTATCACCTCAACCTGTCTCCTGTGTCATCAGCGTCGATCATCTCTTTGACGGGACTTCGATCCACGTCATAGATAACAAACGAACAAGAAATATAACTGTAACATTTGTCATTTGTAAATAGGTTATTTCTTACTCGATTAACCGTGTTATTCTTTACTAGATGAACCAATTACTGGTTTGATGGCGTAATTGTACGCGCGAGAGTGCCTAAAAGAAGCTACTGTCAACTTCAGCGGCTGGAAGCCAGGCATGTTACATATATGCTATGTTGTTGTTTTTGCCTGGATCGCGGGTGTGATCGTCCAACTGCACGTGTTTTGGTGATCAAGATCGCGACTACACGAATGAGCTTGCGACTACACGAATTAATTGGCGCCGTGTCATTGCGGCAGCCGGAGTGCCAGTCGTGCTCCGCGCCCCTTCATATCGTCGGCCATGTTGCTTTGTAGCGTAACCTACACTGGCCGAGGTTGAGCAGTTTGGTGTGGCTTATCGAGAGCCGTGCTGCGCATGCCCGAGGAGCAATGACGTCACACGGTGCTCAGCTGGCGCGCTGGCGAAGGCTTTGAAGCTCCTGGAGTTACGTGTCACTAGTGGGCTGGCGCTTGACTCGCGTGAGCTCGCTCGCTAGTCTGTGCGTCCGTCCGTCCGTCCATCTGTCTGTCCGTCCATATGTCCCTCTGTCACGGTGTATAGTGCAGCAATCCCTACTGAAGAACCTTAGTCTTCCGATGGCGTCGACAGATGGCGCAGGGCAGTCTGGATGCCATGGAAGACTCTCCATGGTTAAGGCACTTGACAGTTCCCAACCCGCTACAAAGGGCACAACCACAATTCATCATCATCATCATCATCATCATCATCAGCGCCAGGGTTCGGGGCATGTGTGAATAAAGGGGGCTTTTGGTTGTTGGCAAGCGATGTGTGCGGTCGTGCATTACTGCGTACCGGCATAAGTTACCGCTTGCTTACAGCAACGCAGACGCATGCGACATGGTGTCAGAAGTGGGATGCCGGTAACTGCCATCGCATCGCAAGACATCGAATCGCAAGTACTCGCCTAACTGCCACGGCAGAAGCACTACTGACTCGGAGGCGCGCGTTCGTCTCTTCGTGGCTAGGCGTCGCTGGGATTCGAACAATGGCTGAAGAGAACGCTGCACTCCAGACGCCCTTAAGCATGCCGTCTCTTCCGCGGTTCAACCTTGAAAACCCAGGCGAGTGGCCGCCATGGACTCTCCAGTTTGTGGACTACAGCTTCACGTCTGGACTATACCGAGCTACAGATGAGGTAAAGTCAGAACGCTCTTGTACACCATAGGCTTACAAGAAGCGAGACGCATACTTGATACGTTAGGCCTCGCAGCAGAAGATTGTGCTTCCTTCGATACTGTAAAGGAAAAGTTCAAGGCCCATTTCCTGCATTCGCCCAATGAGGTTCATGAAAGCATCAAATTCCGCCGCCGAGTACAAGAAGAACGCGAAACCGCGGACAACTTTGTTATTGCCCTACGTGAACTTGTGAAAAAGTGCAATTACGCCTCGAAAGATGTTGAAGACCGCTTTGTGTGTGACCGCTTTGTCGTCGTGTGACCGCTTTGTCGTCGGACTCAGTGATTCCTAGCTTTCCGATAAGCTGTGCCGCAGTACCAAATTGACACTTGAAGACGCCGTTCTGCAGGCCTGTATTCACGAAGAGGCGCTCAAGGCCCGTGCGGACGCGCTCTAGGGGACCGGCCTGTATTCGTCAGAAAAGAGCGCTTCGCTGTCCGAAGCAAAGTATCAACGCCGGCAGTTTCAACTGCAAGCTTCGCAAAAAGGGGCGAAAAGCAAATCTTCTGGAAAGTGTGACGCGACACTTCAAACAAAACAAAGTTGCCGATATCGTGGTCGTCCGACATCCGCGGCTCGAATGTCCAGACCGTCAAGCCAAACGCAATGTTTGCGAAAAGAAGCGGTATGTCAACACAGTGGAACTACACTCTGTTCCATCTACCAAGAACACCGACCTGGCGAAGTTTGTTGGCGTTGTGCTGAATGGACACGACGGACTTCTCAAGGTGGGGCAGCTGTAACGGTTGTCTCCAAGGGGTTTCCGGGTGTTCCCAAGAAAGTGCGCAAGCCTGATCAAGTGCTTACAGGACCCGAGAACACAGAGGGTTGGATGTCCTGGGGGTGATCCAGGGAACTCTAGAGTGGAGAGAGAAAGCTACTGTCCAGCCAGGTTACGTGTTGCGATACCAACAGCCTCCGTAATTGGGCTTTCCAGCAATCACAGCACTTGGAATCGCCACGTTTGCGGACCCCGTTTCAGTGGAAAAGCCTGCTTTCCTGACACCGGGTGCTTCTGTCCTACATCGACCTTTTCGACCTCAGCGGCCGTTCATTGGGGAAAGCTACTGGTGTGGCCCACTGCATAAACACTGGTGATGAGCATCTCATTCATAGGCGTCCATGTCGGGTGTCGGCGGATGAGCGTCAAATTATTCAAAGTGAGGTCTACAAAATGCTCGCCAAGCACATCATTGAGCCATCCTGCAGTCTTTGGGCATCCCCTGTCATGGTAGTCCGCAAGAAGGATGGCACATGGCGTTTCTGTATCGATTGTCGACACCTAAACAAAATTACCAAAAAAGACGTGTACCCTCTGGCAGGAATAGATGATGCCCTTGATTGCCTATATGGTGCCGGCTATTTTTCCTCCACAGACATCCGTTCCGGGTACTGGTAGATTGAGGTAGATGAAATGGACGGTGAAAAGACGGTATTCATCATCCCCGATGGCCTATATCAATCCAAGGCCATGCCCTTCGGCCTTTGTAACGCTCCAGCCACCTTCGAACGATGGACTCCCTGTTCAGAGGCTTTAAATGGTCCACCTGTCTGTGCTACTTGGACGTCGTTATTTTTTCATCATTTGAAACTCATATAGAGTGCCTGTCGGCCGCTTTAGACATCTTCCGTCGCGCTGGCCTGCCGCTGAACTCGTCCAAATGTCACTTTGGCCGCCACCAAATCACAGTACTTGGCCATTTAGTGGACGCTAACGGTGTACAACCAGA
Organism: Rhipicephalus appendiculatus; assembly: GCA_030522465.1. NCBI lineage: Eukaryota > Metazoa > Arthropoda > Arachnida > Ixodida > Ixodidae > Rhipicephalus > Rhipicephalus appendiculatus. The sequence continues at coordinate 6,770 of JALIZH010025423.1, forward strand.
CCCTGCAAAAATCGGCGCAGTGAAAAAGCTTTCCTGTGCCACGCTCTGCTAAGGATGTACGCAGCTTTATCGGACTATGTTCGTACTTCCGACGCTTCGTGAAAAAATTTGCGGACATAGCGAGACCTCTTACGCAGCTCCTCAAGCAAGACGTACTGTTTTCATGGGGCTCAAAAGAGACTTCGGCGTTCCCGACTCTAATCGCGCTCTTCACTACTCCTCGATCCTGGCACACTTTGACCCTGCTGCCCCTACCGAGATCCGTACAGATGCAAGTGCACATGACATCGGTGCAGTGCTAGCCCAACAACAACGTGGCCATGACTGCAATATCACATACGCCAGCCGCCTCCTATCCGCCCCTGAACGTAATTATTCAATCACAGAGCGTGAGTGCTTGGCTCTCGTTTGGGCGGTGGCGAAATTCAGGCCTTACCTATACGGACGCCCATTTTCGGTAGTTACCGACCACCACGCACTCTGCTGGCTGAACTCTCTTAAAGATCCCACAGGGCGCCTTGGTCGCTGGGCTTTGCACCTGCAAGAATTTTCCTACTCGGACGTCTACAAATCTGGGCGCCTGCACCATGATCCCGACTGCCTCTCCCGGTACCCTGTGGACGATCCTGATGACACTGACGCGACCACGGAGCACTCTATCTTGTCAGTGTTCGACTTCCTTCACATTGGGGAAGAACAGAAACGGGATCCAATGCGGCTTGACATCATCAGCCATTCGAAATCTTGCCGAAATGACGCCTCCGTCCGACACTTCGCGCTTCAAAAGGACGTCCTATACCGTCGCAATTTCCGACCTTATGGGCCTCACCTTCTTATTGTCGTGCCTAAGCATTTACTGCGCTGTGTCCTCGCTGAACTTCACGACGCGCCCACAGCTGGACACCTTGGCGTATCTCGCACGTACGAGCGCGTACGGCGCCGTTTCTTCTGGCCAGGCCTTGCTCACTCGGTACGTCGATACGTCGCCACGTGCGAGTTATACCAACGTCGAAAAAAAACACAGCATATCCACGGAGTGAATGATGATGAGTGGGCGAAGCTGCGGAGGTTCATCGGTAAACCGTGAATCTTCCGTGAATTCTGCCCGGTACATCATCACTGACGTGAGATCGGGCGCGTTTATACTAAAGGGTCCATGAGAGTCATGGCGACTCGCAGCTCACTTTAATTTTACATGTACGTTGTGAACTTTTTTTATTGTTTAATCCCGCACAGAAGACATCTCACACAGGCACTACCTTGGAGGTCGAAATCCAGTGCCTACTGCCTACTCAGAATGCATGGACAACCGAGGACCGCCGAGGTGATGCCATAAGGAGCTTCGCCCCTAAATATATTCATCATATACAAGTACCGCCATCTAGCGGACATTCCAAGAACTAAACGAGAGGTGGCTACCTACAACTACATACATCGAGGACGCACGACCCACGGCTTAAGGAGCTTCGCCCCTAAAAGCAAATACTACACATTCCTGAGGCACAACATTAATATGTAAGTGTCAGGACGTGTGTTCTTTATTAGAAAATACATAGGTACGCAATTATAAAGACCCTAGTGTTTTTTAGGCAGTCTCAGGCAAGGCAAAACATAGCAGTACGGCCGGCACAAGCTGTTTTACAAAGAGCTGTGCTGTGAGCACGGACAACGCCGCACGGCGACCAGGCTCGGTCTTAAGGGGAGATGCGAGTCGAAAAACACGTTTTTTTTCAAAAAAATACACATTTTTGTTTTTATTTGCTTTCATAAGTTTAGTTTCTCTACTTTCACGACAAAAAATTGAAGATTGTAATTAAACTCGAAGTAGGACAAAATCCCTTTTTAAGAGCACAAGGTGGCTACTAAAAAATCTAAGAAGTCCTGATTGTCTACAGTCCCCTGGAAATTGTCACCTGACTGCTTGCCATTGCATTTCACATGAGGGGTTCACTAAAGTCACATGCTCACAATAACCATGACTGCCAAGCTCTCATGATGGAATAAATCGTCTTAAATGACAAATCTTTTCCGCATAGATGATCTTTCACTTATACTTTTAAAATGCGTTTTTCTCAGGATAGAATTCTGGGCAACTTTATGTGTTTTTACATCATGTTTTTTGGTACTTCTAATAGCCAGATGGGTATGAAATTTTGCTAACATATTTCTTAACATGTGCAGAGTGCAAGTATCTACTTTAAAACTTGACATCACCAAATATAATTATTAGGAACCTAAAATAAGCAATTAGTATGATCTGAGCATTCTAAGGCTTCTCACATTACAATTCTTCTTGTCCATTACAACGTCCTATACGCGCTTTCTTGATAGTTATTTGCATTCCACAGATAATGTGGAGCAATATGAGCCAATAATGGCTCAGAGCGATAGAAATTTACTGGCAAAAGAAGAGTCTACAAAAAGAACTATATTTTACACATTGTCGTGGCACAAAACAAAAACTGAAAAGCTTACTATAAAACTAATTGCATATTTGAAATCAGCATAAAATCCTCTATATACAGCAAAAATTTCAATGCCTTAGGCTACAGATTAGGGCAACTTTTTTTTCCGAATCGCATCTCCCCTTAAGGTGCTTCGCCCCTAAAAGGACGTTTATTGAAAAGCGTAGAACGTATTTATAGGCAGCTTAGTGGTAGACAGATAACGATGAACACGTGGTAGTAGCAATAGTTCGCTGTGGTGCAGGCAGCCAGCTGAGACGTCACCATGTGTGCGTGCGCGCACACACACGCACACAGACCACGTGATGACACAACATTCCTTCCCCCCTTAGAAATGAAAGCACTGTACTGGCTTGCGTTATCTTGTTGAACGCCTGAGGTCTTGTTGGGCGACACCGGTATTCATCGGGACCGCAGTGGTGTTCGGTCATGCCCGTTGTGCAGAACCAGCATCATCAGGGATGGACCGAGAAGACATGCCTTCATCCGTGCTTGCCGCTTCCGGTTACAATCGTTCTGTTGCTTAGTCTGGCTCGCTGCAACTTGTGGCAGTTGTTAATGATGCCTGATCACTTGGCGAGTCCTGTTGCGATCGAACCTGATCAACATGCCGCTGGACGGTCCCTTCACATTTCCTTCACGGTCCCTTCACACGTCGCCTTCACATTTCCAGGGTACATTTGCTCCCCGCACAATAACTGCGGAAGTATACGTCGTTTCCTCGTAGCGGCAGCCAGTCCTCTTGGTCTTCTTTTGATCCTGTAAGTGCGGGAGGAAAGCATGTGTCCAACCGTGAGCGTATTTGATACCCTAAGAGCAACTCTGCTGGGGATTTACCGCTCTTTTGCGGCGTCCATCGATAGTTAAACAGCAGCCGTATCAGATTCTCCTCCAGCTTTCCTCTCTTCATTTTTCGAAGGCCATCTTTTATAGTTCGCACTGCCCTTTCAGCTGCACCATTATACTGGGTGTGGTATGGAGCACATCGGAGGTGCACTATGTTGTTGTTTGCCATGAATTCCTCAAAATCATGGCTGGAAAACTGAGTCCCGTTGTCGGAAACGATTGTGCGTGGTATCCCAAAGCTGCTGAAAATGCCACACAAACAATTAATGGTGGTTTCCGTTGAAGCATGCGACAGAGGTACGGCTTCGAGCCATTTCGTGTGGGCGTCAACAACGACGAGTATCATTTTGCCGCAGATCGGCTCCGCGTAGTCAATGTGAATGCGGGACCACCTTTCGCGTGTTTCAGGCCACTTGACGACGGGCGCCACGGGTGGCATAGGCAAATTTTGAACACAGCTCTGGCACTGAGCAGACACCTCTTCAATATTTCTGTCTAGGCCTGGCCACGAAAACAAAGAGCGCGCGACAGATTTCATTGCCGGCGAACCCTGGTGAGTCTCATGTAGAAGCTGCAGTAGTCGCACTCTTGCTTCGGCTGGTATTATGACCCTATTGCCCCAGTAAACAAGGTCATGTGCCACGGATAGCTCGAGCTTACGGTCAAAAATGGCAGTATGTCCCTTGCCAGCCCGTTTGCGTGCCTGGGCCACCCATCTAGTATGAACCGTTTGACAGCGAGAACAAGATCTGACGCGGTGAAAGCCTTCAGCTCACGCGTTGTCACGACACCGTTGTTCAGCTGGTTTAGCGAGAGTACATATTCGGGTGGCTCACCGTCGTCGTCAGTTTCCGTTTCCGTAGTTTGCAGCGGCAGTCGGCTTAGGGCATCCGCGTTCAGCATCATTCGTCCAGGCGCGTACTGCAGCCGGTACTGGTAGGCCCCAGCTGAAGCACCCACCGTTGTATCCGGGCAGCGGTCATGGTGGGCGTATGCCTGTCTCACCTCAACAGGCCGAGCAATGGCTGGTGGTCTGTCACCAAGGTAAATTCCCGACCTAGAAGGTAGTCACGGAATTTAGTTACGTCAAATACCAGTGCCTCACGCTTGAGCTGTGAATAGTTGCGCTCCGCCTGCGTTAACGTTCGCAAGGGAAACCCGATCGGCCTGTGAACGTTACGGATCGTGTGAAACAAGACAGCACCCACACCGTATGGCGACGCGTCGCACTCCAGTTTTAGCTCCTTCGAAGGGTCGAAATGGACGAGAACCTTGGCTGCTTTGAGGCTTTGCTTCGCAACCTTAAACGCGAGCTCTTCAGGCTGTTCCCATTGTCAGCGCGCATTCTTTTCCAACAGCTGATACAAAGGCAAACGTGTAGTAGACATGTTCGGCAGAAACCTTGCGTAAAACGTAATCATTTCCAAGAAAGACGCAGTTCGCTGACATTACGGGGCTCTGTGCCTGCATGATAGCGTCAAGGTTTTTCTCGGTCGGATGAAGCCCATCGCGATCGATGCGATGACCGAGATAGGTAACTGCTCGGCTGCGCAGCTTGCACTTATCGTATCTCAACTTTACGCCTCTCTCTCGAAAACGCTCCAAAAGATTTTTCAGCGTTTCACCACTGTCATTTGATTTTTCAGAAATGAGCACGTCGTCAAGATAAGCTTGTGCCCCACAAGACCAGGCAGCACCTCATCCATTTTTCTTTGGAATATCGCGGGTGCAGAGGCTATTCCGAAAGGCAGTCGGTTATAGCAAAAGAGTCCTTTTGGTGTGTTAATTACGCCAATTTATTTCGCGGAATCGTCCAGTGCCACTTGATTGTATGCGTCCCGTAAATCCAGGGTGCTGAAACAATCCCCATCGTGTAGTTGTGCAAACATATCCTCAATTATGGGCAAGGGGTATTGTTAAGTGGCGCATGTGGGATTTACTGTGGCCTTGAAATCAGCGTATATTCTCACTGCGCCGCCTTTCTTAAGAACTATGACTATGGGCGACGCCATTCCGAGTGTGCCACCGGCGATAACACGCCCAAGGGAACTAACCGATCTAGTTCAAGCGACACGAGGTCGCGTAGCGCATATGGAAGGGGTCTGGACTTACAGAACTTTTGTACGGCGCCTTCCTTTAGGTTAAGCCTGACCGGAGAGCCCGTGATGAGCCCCAGTTCCTCGGAAAACACGTCGGGGTAGTCGTTGAATATGCTGTCACACCGCACTTGCCTGTTTTTTCTGTAGGCCCCGAGTCTTCTGCAACGCGAACCACCGGAGCACTAGCGTCGTTCAGCAGCTGAATTAAATCACGACCGCAAAGACTTGGTCCCGCACAGTCTAACACGGTCAGCGCGCATTCCACCGTCGCTCCTTTATGGGAAACTCTGAGCAAGAGCTCCCCAAACACTCGCAATCGTCCTGTGTAGCAGGATAATTTCACCGCGGATGGTCTCAATTTCGGCCAATGGTCGCGGTGCTTCTCGTACAGTTGACATGGAATGACACAAACGGGCGACCCAGTATCGACTTCCATGGTAAGATGCAAACCAGACCAAGAGAACGTTCGGCGAATCGGTGGCTCCAGACAGCTCTTTCGTTCCGAGGCAAAGGTCCAGATGTGCGCTGCTTCGTGTTCGTCGTCTGTCGAGCCTTTTGTCCCCGTAAGATTGTTAGTTTGTGCCCTCCTTGCTGTTCCTTGCTCGCGAGCACCGCGGGTTCGGCATTTCCTTGCCAGGTGACCGCGTCCTCCACAGTGGTAACAGCGAGCGTTAGACCAGGTGCAACCGGTTTCATTGTGCTTTGCATTACCGCACCTTGAGCATTCTTGACGTGCAGCACCCCGCCTCTCGTCTTGCGGTGTTTTCTGCTGATACGCTTGTACTTTAAGCATTGTTGTCAAGGCCGATCCGCTCATCTTTTTCACGCCACTATCTGCAGCTTCAGCTGAAAGCACCACCGCTTCAGCCTCTTCTAATGTCAAGCCTCGCTCCGCAAGCAGCTGCGTCTGCAGTGCACTTGACCGGACACCACACACAATGCGATCTCGCAGCATGCAATTTAAAGCACTGCCAAAATTGCAATTCTCAGCTATTCGGCGAATGTCGACTAGAAATTCATTAGTGGGCTCACCCTCCGCTTGACACCGACTGAAAAACTTGTAACTTTAGGTGATTGCATGTCTCTTGGGATCGTAGTGCTCACTCAAAACTGCAACGACTTCTTCATAGGTCAACGCATTCGGCTTGCGTGGGGCCAGCTTCCCTGCCAGCACTTGGATTGTGTGCATTCTTAAAGGGGCCCTGCAACACTTTTCCAAGTAGGCATGGAATGGATTCACTAAAGGAGCTTATTGGCTCACGAATTCATTGCCGCAAAAATTTTTGGAATCCGTCCAGTACGAGTGGAGTTACAAAGATTTCTCGCACGCTGCAATTGCATTCTCTCTTCTCTCGTCCCGTCGAGAGCGCTGGAAACTAAGCAGGGAGGGATGGCACGGGGAAAGAAAATACGTCACGCGCGCCTCGTGATCTTGAGCGCTTTTTTCTCTTTCTTTTATTTTTTGTTCGAATACGCGAATTTTCATTGCGATCGCGCGCGCACGCGTGGACAAGTCGCGGCCTCCCGCGACGGCCTCTGTAACACCGAGCGCGCCATGCTCAAATCAGCCAATGGCTGATACAAAAAAAATCTCTCGTCGGTGACGAGTGATTTTTGGGTACGCAACGTCATTTGTCGAGAGAAGAGAAAGCAATTTCTGGCTGATTTTGAGAATTTATTGTGAATTCCACGCCGCGTGCTGCGCTATAATATTTGGCGCGCGTGTTCTCGAGAGCCTGGACTGCCGATCGGCAGCGTTTTCTGAGTATGCTCAAAAAGTGTTGCAGGGCCCCTTTAAGGCAGCAACCAGCAATGGTCTTTTCTTATTCGAGTCTTCAATGGCATTTGCTTCGAAGTATGCTTCGACTTTAATAAGGTATGGCTTCCACTTATCTTTGCCTTCTTCGAAGTCCGGAAGGACGTGGTGAGCCATGATCACCTTGATTGCTTGGTTTTTCGTAGCGTCAGATTCAGGGTCGTCTTTCAGTGCATGGGCGGTGTACATCTTCGTCGCCACTGTAGCATAGCCATGGCGTGCACATAGCAGCACCGGACCATCAATGTATCAACGTAGTCAGCAGAACAAAAATGACGTTTATTGAAAAGCGTATAACGTATTTATAGGCAGCTTAGTGGTAGACAGATAACGATGAACACGTGGTAGTAGCAATAGTTCGATGTGGTGCAGGCAGCCAGCTGAGACGTCACCGTGTGTGTGCGCGCGCACACATACGCACACAGAACACGTGAAGACACAACACTTTCCCATCACAATATTTCCTGAAATCAAATAACATCCATATGGCTGTTCTGACATATCGAGTCACACCTGGAGTAACCGGCTACAGCTCGGCTCAACTCTTGATGGGCAGCCGATTGAAGACGACGATTGCCAAAATTGACAAGGCTCTGACTCCAAAACGTGCTTTCATTTCTAAAGTGAGAAATGAAGATAAGGCAGCGAGGAAAAAGCAAGCGTGCAACTTCGATCCCCCGTAGTTGGTTGTGCCATTATCCGGGAACCATCATCATCATCAGCAGCAGACATCATGTGGTTCGGGAGTTGCGACCCTTGATGCCAGCAGAGGATGTATGGGTGCAAGACCTTCCTTGCGTCGCTAACGTACTAAGCCTGGCACAGAGGCCTCGATCATACATCGGGGAAACATCATCTGGGGTTATCCAGCGGAACAGGAAACACCTGGTGCCCTTTGACCTCCGTTTGGTTTTGCAAAGTGACCATGTATGCTGGTGTTTGTCACCGCGTTCCAAGAAATCTCTGCTTTCTTACACTTCAAGTCATTCTAAGATTATTAACCCATTAAAGACCGCGAAAGAACTACTGGTCCGATTTTATTGGCATTTTGCTTGTTTAATTAACCACAACAGATAACCACACGTGCAAATTTTCATTGAGTTACGTGTGTTTCTTCAGGAGTTATGGTACTGTACTATAAAAAGTACGCTGGGCCTTCGAGATAGCAACGGGCAAGGTGACTTGATGCAAGAATGAC
>JALIZH010025424.1:0-26250 GCA_030522465.1 Rhipicephalus appendiculatus
GGCGCCCGTCCCTGTGTTGAGCGGCGTCGCCGTTGGCGTTGGCGGCTTAACCTATGCAGCGAACGAGTATGGAAGAGAACGAACACGTAGTCCGTCGATATCAAAAGCCACTGGCCTCTAACCTCTCTTTTACAGTGAAAGCTGTTATGAGATCACAACAAGGGTCGTTTCTGCGCCGTAGTTGTCCGCCGCCGCCGCCGCCGGTGTCCGTAACCAATATCGAACGAAATAAGAAAAAAAACAAAATAAATAAAAAGCACCTTTGACCGAATGGGAATCGAACCCGGGTCTTTTCGTGGCAGCACAGCACTGTACCACTGAGCTACGCCGCTGCTCGAAATTGCGGCGCAAACTGACCCTATGCAGGCTTCATGTCGGGTAAGGAATTGCGTTAACGTGTGTTGTAAAGCGTTTTAGAACAGTAAAGTAAGAACCAGGCGTCACACAATGCCAATTGCGTAACGAGTGGGTTGCTCAATGCTCCAACCCATTACAAAAGCCTCAGGCATAATTCTTCATCGTCGTCAGCCACAGCATCAACAAAGTGCACATAATGCGTTACAAGAGTGTAGCGGGTACCGCGCTCTTCTAAAGAATGACGAATAATGGCATAGTAGACGCTTCCCCACTACACAAAAATTGTGATGATTTATGGCGTAGTGGGTACCGTGCAAGTGCGCTTGTGGTAGTTGCCCCAAGAGTGTCCAAAAAAGGCTCTAGAAAGGCCGCTCTCCCAGCTTTCGCTGTGGCTGTGCTGCGCGTGCCGCGCAGGCCTGGCGGTTTTTTTCTCTCCGTCACGCGCGCTGGCCCCTCGGTCGGAGCTTGTGGCGCCTGCAGAACTGGCACGTGCACTGCGGCTGCCTTCGCTTGTCGTAACGGGCCGGGTTGCCGGCGTCTCGCTTGGTTCGCGACGCCTGCTACGCACAGAGTGGTGTGCGTAGCACTCGAGCGCTGGCAGTTTCTGTGGCAATATGCAACGAATGTTACATCAATTGCTACGAAGCCAGAACTTCAAAACACAGTTGGCGTTGTCCCAACACAAAAGCTGCGCTCAGAATTCGCAATAGGGAGTATCATAATCGTCGGCGAATTTTTCAGTTTCACAATGTATTTACTTAAGCACTGCCAAGAAACAGCAGTTTAAATTATGTTCCGGGAATGTTGCGTGCCCAGATAAAACACGTGCATTTTCGAAACGTACTGCAGATAGACGTCATACGTGCGTACGTAGGTGTGATGGCTGCGACTACAATACATGTATACGCGTGATTGACTGTCAGGTATGCAAAATACCTTTCTTTGCAGAATGCTTGCTGTGATCACTGTTACGTTCACAGCAGACGCTGGGATGCTGATTCAGACCCCCCTCCCTGCGCCCCATCCGACGAGGGGGGTGAATGGGGTTCAACAACCCTCCGAATTTTTTTTCAGTTTTCTCTGCGTATATATCAGGGGCGGATCCTACTACTCATTTTAGGGGGGGGAGGGGGGGTGGCCGCTTGAATTAACACCGGGGAGTGGAGCGGGGTCCTGACTTTCTTTTGTTTTTAGTAGCACAAAAACCCCATCATAGCCCAAATACTGCTGATGTGTGCTCACAGTGGTCCCATTCACTTGTCCTAATTGGGGATAGGAGATGGATGACAAGCATTGAAGAGAGTGAGGGGGGTGCTGACACAGGCTTTGAGGGGGGGGTGGGCGATCGCCCCTACCGCTCCCCCTCTGGACCCGCCATTGGACCCTCTGGACCCGCCATACGCGCACACATACAAACATACGCTCGAGCATACGTTAAGTCAGTGGTCTCAAACACGCGGCCCGCGCACTTCTCGCTTGCAGCCCGCAGCTCGCACAGACATCCTTTGTCCCATATTTACTGTGAGGCACCCCGTGCAGTCACCATGGGTTGAAATATAACCGCGCAGCAAAAGCTCTCTATTTTCGAATCCTCGTCCAGATGTTAATCATTATGAAGATAGGTATCGACGTTTCTCGAGTCCTGAAATGCAATCCTTTTCAGAAATTACCCATATATGAGACAAGGAAGGGACGTCTTCTTTCAGATGGCAACGTTTGCTGATGTTTCGTTCACCCTCCCCTCGCCTTTTCCAACTTTCTTTACTGTCCCGGCCCTAGAGCGACTAAATTTCGTGAATGCGGCCCGCTAGCTGAGGTGAGCTTGATACCTTCGCGTTAAATGAGTACTGACACGATTTTGAGGCACGCCAAAAGGGACATCTTTCGTTTCCATGGTGTACACTGTCATCGCTCTCCACACACCGGAGTCAGACAACACGTACAAAATCTTGTGCAATGATTTTAAATTTCGTCGTCCAGCAGCTGCAAGCCAGCACCACCGCAATGGACATTATCATGACAAGTCAATACAGTTCACTGGATTTGCGAAATTTGCGTCCTGCATGCAGCCTAAATCGCAGAAATCACTCTCACAGTATCTGGACGACAATTTACTCATCGTTGTTTACGTGAACCATGTGCGGCTGACAGCAAACAGGCAGCTGTTGCTAGTATGTCGCGAGTTGCAGTCTCCCCGTGACGTCAGACGTACCTCTCTTGACACGTCACTGCGAAGCCCTCTCGATACCGAAACCGAAATTGCTGTTTTAAGGTAGCGGTATTAAAAATATATTCAATGCATTCCCAAGCGCCGAGACACTCTTTTAGGCGCGAAGCTCCTTAGGGCATAGGCTAGTCCGGCGTCGTCCCGCGTCGTTGTCGTCGTAGCTACCCCTGTGCAACGACGATGACGCTGCCATCACGGCACAGCACATGGAATGTACCCACTATGCGTCATAACGATGACGCTGATGACGATGACGATCGCGATGCCATACAACACATGACATCGCGATATGGTCTCACATGCATATCGTTTGACCACATGCAACCAACCACCATCCGAGGAAACTGCATCGATCTCGTCTTTGCAAACTTTCGACTACGACCCATCCAGGAACCGCTCTCCCTCCATTCCACCGACCATAAAGCCGTTATAATGAAGGGGGAACGCAAGCCACGGCTCATGTAAACGGTAACCACGACCAACGAAGAAACGAAAACAAAACGGAAAATAACGGCTCACGAATAAAATATAAATTTCTTGTATATATACACACAGTGTTTGTCACGTCTTTGATGATGTACTGGGCGAATTTCACGGAAGATTCACGGTTTACCGATGAACCTCCGGAGCTTCGCCCACTCATCATCATTCACTCCGCGGATATGCTGTGATTTTTTTAGGGTTCTCGACACTGGTTTTTTTATTTAGAGCAATAACCTGAGAATACCTAAAATTCTAAAATTCGTGTCAGTACTCCTTTAAGTGTTCCAGAATTACGAACACACGTAATTACGAAAACTGCGTTTAATGGCATCCAACGCGGGTACAAGACAGCCTCCAAACTTTCGCGAAAACTTGACTTGTGAAACTCCACAGATTTCGGCGTAGGGCTTTTACAATACCTTCGTAAACGTTGGAACAATTTTACGTTTAGCAATAGGTATATATCACATTTTCGCAGTTCCATGCAATGCTCCCGCAGATAAAATTTCATAACTACGATATTTATTTTTGGTGCTGATCGAGTCGCGATTTTGTCAACTTCATGTTTTATATTGTTAATAGAATCATGACAAGTGCGGCGAGTTGGGCGGGTTGGTAAAGATGCATAACTAGGAACGTTCAGCGCAATAATACGGGGGGCACAAGAAAGAGATGCAGACAACACAAGCACTATGTGTGTTGTCTGCATCTCTTTCTTGTGCCCCCGTATTATTGCGCTGAACGTTCCTAGTTATGAATAGAATCATCACCCGCAATTTCGGAAAAAAAAAGAAAATTGTATATATACTTTGATCCAATTCCAAAAATTATTCGTCATACACGGTATAGAGTTTCTTGTGTCCCTACAGTACAAGTAAAATGATTTAGACGTAGGTCTCGCTAATCCTGGTGATAGGGCTTATGCGCTTAACAAGCATCTGAGTACAGGAATCAGGCACTCTGAGACGAAGAAGAAAAAAAAAGAGTGCCTGATACTGTTTTTGTTGAGTCCCCGATTTGCCACATATATAGCTCATAGCAGAATATGGCGCAAACAACAGGGACAAAGAAAGAACCATACGAACACAGCGGAAACTATCAACTGAGTTTTATTCTTTCTTTGTCCCTGTTGTTTGCGCTATATTCTACTATGATGCTTAACCAACTCGCCCAACAAACCACTCTTCTGAAATATATAGCTCCCTTTGAAGACACAAATTCACTTTCGTTTGGAGAGAGCTCTCACGTCACTCCGAAGAGAGTATAACAATCTCCAAAGAGGGTTCACGTGTCTCTCTAACGAGAGTTTTGCCTGTGACAAGTCAGGACCACTAATCAAGTAAAAAAAAAAAAAATCCACGCATCTCCACAAAGTGAATCATGACGAGCGGGCGAAGCTCTGGGTATCGTGTGGATGAGTAACCGTACGTTACCCGAGCATTGCCCCATATAATGTAAATTGAGTGACATAAAGAGTCGACGACAAAGCTGGGTCCTGAGGTCCATAATGTCTACGTTGAAGTCGCCGACTAGTATAAAAGGTTTGTGCTTGTAGGTAATTTATATCGTTCTGTCACAATTATGATTGATATTATTCTATTGTTAAACCTTCTTGGCGCCTTACATATCGTAAGTTATCTGAGCGTTCCCGAGCGTTGCCCCAATAATGTAGCCGTGAGAACGGACACCGGACAAACCTCTTAAGGTGCTGCGCCCTTTAAACGTTTTTTTTTTTTTTGAGTGTGTTGGCTGGCCTCAAGGAAAAGCTATAAAAGAAGTCGATTCGAGGGATCAGGTCATGCTGGACAGCTGGCCGATCTAAATTTAGCAACGGATATGCATACATACATGCAGGGCTGGGCAGTATCGAAGATACATGTATCTTAGATACTCTTTGGGTATCTTGTATCTGTATCGCGATACGTCTCGCAAAACGAGTATCTGTATCTGTATTTCCGATACATTCAATAATGTATCGTGTATCTTAAGATACAAGATACTGCTATAGAAACGTCACCCTGCGAAACAACAAACGTCGGCTGAACTAAGCTTCTCAAGCTAATACTGCTGCCACTAAGCCACATCACTAAAGTTAACGATAGTGATATTCCTCTGTCGTTCCATTAGAGTGATCCAGCATAGGGATGGTCGATTAAAACTTTTAATCGATTAATCGTTAATTGTTCATCGATTTAACCTTTAATCGATTAATTGCTTCTGATGTGATATTTTAATCGATTAATCGATTAATCGACATTTTTGATGGGCGCTTTAAAAAAGGTATCTCATTGTTTCAGAAGCATTGTTCGTGTTTGATCTCGACCGAAGTCTATCAGACGCGCTAGAGATCACATGTGCACATTCGCGCCTTCGTGAAAATTCGTACTTTCGCCCAGTGGACACAGCAGAACCGCAGTCTCTGGGTGATGTCACGGATTGAAGGATCTGTGGCCATCGTCTATGGACGATTCGGCAGGAGGTCGTATTTCCTCGAAATCTGACTACCCGAGCGCACCGAAATCGGAGGCGTTTTCGGCGACCACACCGGTTGAAAAGACGCACCGGCAACATGCAGCGTGGCCGAGGGTTAGGAAATCCCCACGAAAGGCAAAGCAAAGATGAGGAGGAAGAGGAAGTAAATAAGACAGACAATAAGACGCTCGCACTTTGGGACGGAATCTTTTCTTCGTTTGTCCGTTAGATATTGCGGAAGCCCTCACTAATACTACAATTGTGGACCGACGTGATCTCTTCGTTGAGGTCACTTATGCGAGATTGCACAGCAACATACTGGCCTCAAACAGACCATCGGTAAAGGCATGTGCGGGAAGTAGAGCGACATGAGCTTTTGCCCCCCGGTTAAAATGAACGGCAGTTGCGCAAGTGTACTTCACATATTTCACCTCGTCGTTGCCTTAACTCGGCTCTACGCGCACATCTTCAATCGTGTGTAGAGCCGGAACTGTAATAATAATAATAATAATAATAATAATAATAATAATAATAATAATAATAATAATAATAATAATAATAATAATAATAATAATAATAATAATCTGGTGTTTTCCATCCCAAAACCACGATATGATTATGAGAAACTCCGTAGTGGACCGCTCCGGAAACTACGACCAGCTGAGGTTCTTTTTAACGTGCTCCTAAATCTAAGTGCACGGTCCTCGGGCATTTTCGATTCCATCGAAAAAGCGGCCGCCGCGGCCAGGATTCGATCCCACGACGTTCGGGTCAGCTGTAGAGCACCGGAACCACTATAGGCCACCGTGGAGCCCGAACTGTGAGCGTTCGGACTCCACAGTCAGGCATTAGAACATATAGTATTTCGTGACTGTCCTCCTTTCGCGTCACAGCAGGAGACGTGGGCCTCAAGGCGGGCTTACGTGCGAGTGCAAGCGTTAGCTGAAAGTCACACTTCTCCAGGGTCTGTTAGACCATTTTTATAATCCGCGAGTGCGATTCCTTACTCTACATATTCGCTCAACTAACAGCTGCACCTGTTGTGCTTCATGTGGAGACGAGGTCCTAGTTGCACGTGCTGTCGCTTATCTGTTATGCGTGTTTATGTCAGGAGAGCTGCTGAGTCTACCTTTTCAGCGTCATAGCGCAAGAAACCTACGCTTGAACACGCTGTTTGCGGTAGTAACTAACTGGTATAAATTGGGCTAACAGCATTGCAGGAATGCTAGCTGCACAATCGTGAAAAGTATATATATATATATATATATATATATATATATATATATATATATATATATACAATCACTTCTTTCTTCCACCATCATACTTCATCACTCGTTTTCCCCAGAGCAGTGTAGCTGGCCGGGGGGCGTACTAGCTCAGACCATCCACTCTGCCTTCTAATGTATTTTCTCTCTTTCACTCATTGGTAAACAATTATCTTTTATTTCCTACGGAATAAAATATAACGGCAATAGGAACCGGTCAATAAATAAACAACGCATATACAATGTGGAACTTCTTGAGCCGCTGTATAGTGTCGTTAATCGAGAAAAAAAATAAAACTTGAGAACTACATAATAATATTATATTGGGTTTTATGTCCCAAAACTACGATATGATTATGAGGTGGTGGTGGTAGAAAACATGTTCTTTTTTTTTGGGGGGGGGGGGGGACGCCGGAGTGGAGAGCACCGGAAATTTCGACCATCTGGTGCTCTTTAACGTGCACTGACCTCGCACAGTACCCGGGCCTCTATAGCATTTCGTCTGCATCGAAATGCGACCGCCGTGCGTGGGTTCAAACCTCGCGACCTCGGGTCAGCAGCCGAACGCTGTAACCACTGATCCGACATGGTTGAGCTGAGAGTTAGATGAAATACCCAGAAAGTTGCCATAGACACAGCAGGCGAAGAAATTCGCTAGTTTATCAGAGGCAAGGAGAGCTGAGTTTGTGCGATGAAACACGATGAAACAGCGCGGAGCCGAAAACGAACACAAACAAAATAAGCAACTAGACGATGCGCTCGCACGTCTGAAATGTACAGAAAACAACCAACTTCTCTGTTGAGCGTTGAAGCACCGCCTTGCTGCTTTCATTAAATGAATCCATAGCGCTGAAAACACAGAGACAAAGGAAGAGGTCCTGCGAAGAGGACCCAGCTTTTTGAACGAATATTAATTACCAACAGTCCATCCTTTTGAAACATAAGAATCGTTTGTGTAATTGTAGAGTGACTTCATATTAAAGATAAGTTACGCAAAGGCTCTTGGCTAAGTTGCGAGATACTGATAACTTACCGCACATATTACGCTAAGCGGTGCGCACTTTATGTATGCCGTCCAAAAAAGAAAAACAAAAAACACTACACGAATAGTAGTGGTGCCTTCGGAAATGGGGTCTTCAACATTGTAATTTTAGTCATGACCATTTGAGTTTCCGTCCCTGGCGTCGACTACTGCTTACCACCTTTATCACACATGGCAGCCGCCGTTTTTGAATCTTCTGTGAACATCGTCGACACAGTGCTCCTCTTGCGCGAGCTCGCCATTACGACATGACAAAGGAAGCAGTATATATACAGACCGAAATGTAATAATAACGCGATATAGCAAGTAAGCACCACGTGTACTTTGCCGACGGTTAACCGGCGCACGATAGAAGAATGAGGGGGGGGGGGGGGGAGAGGAGGTGAATGCAGTAAGCTGTGAGCGGAGAGAAGCGGGCAAGTACATTTCTGCCTCGTCAGGGGTGGGGCCACCTCCTGCCCGCGCTTGAAGCCTTGGGGAGGGCTTGGAGGTGGGCGCCGTAGGCGACGGAGACTAGGGCGAGTTCATTTCTGCCTCTATGGGGTGGGGCCGCAGACGGCTTCGGGCTCGTTCTACTAGCGTATAAACGTGCACTGTAGTGAAAAATATTAGGTGCGCTCGACTTCTGCGTCTCGGCATCGCTCGCCTCGCACTCATGCGCACTGGCCAACGTTGGCACTGGCCAAGGGACGGTATTGGGGGTGGAGGTGGCAGTTGCCGTAATCGATTAATCGCAAAGTTTTAATCGATTAATTCGATTAATTGGAAGGCGCAAATCGATTACGATTAATCGATTAACCATGCACCTTTAATCGATTAATCGATTAATTGTTCATCGATTTTGCCATCCCTAATCCAGCAGAGGAAATAAGGTCTATACGCGTCTCTATTGGTGGAGCAGAGTCACGTGATGGCGCCCGAGCCATCTCGACAAAAACCAGCGCGCGAACGTTTATGTGCAGCCGACCTTTTGTTTCTCGATGTTTTCGTTCTTTTCAGCTGTGTCCGGGCACCGAACCTTGTTTGTAGCCACGGTACTCTGCTGCGTACTCCAATGCGTGCGGCGTCTTTCGCTCAAATTCGGATGCGGCTATGTCGTTATCGAAGTTTGTCTTGCGTGGTGCTTCGTTGCAAAGTCTCAAAAATGCAAAAACGGGGTTGCTTTGCGTCACGCTGCTTCACACACTTCACTTGCATACTATGAGATTGACTTATATGCAAATTAGATTCTAACAATCGTCGCTCCACCGGTGTCGATGCTGTGTGCAACAGAACAAGTATTTACTTAACAGATGATATTTCGGCATACTGTATCTTTGTTCTTCGTGCTAAATTATGCAAGAAGTTCTTTTTAATGATAGCTTGATTGTTAGCACAAGTGTTCTCTTTGCTGTCCTCCATTTGCATCCCACACATTACCTAGGCCTCCGTGTAGTTTTTTTCCCCCGTTTGTTAACTGTAATAAGTCTTTTGTAACCTCCTCCTGTATTCCTTCTCCTATTTATTCTTATTTTTGATTGTGTGCGTCATTGCTACTATTTACATACCTACATTTCATCTCAGTTTACTGTTCAGGCGATGTTAGGGCATAGGTAATATGATCTGAGCGTGCCTGGTGCTTACAGGAACAAAAAATTCTACTTACGATTTAATAAAACAGCGAATTTGAGTTTGCATAATAATAATGGAAATAATAACAACAAATCTTAAAGACGTTAGGAAGGGGATTTGAGAAACATAATACCAAGTACTACGGTTTTCTCATCAGCGTCCCCACGAGCCATTTAGTGCTATTTTCCGTGAGCACTGAGTTTTGAATTGTCTGACCTTAACACCTAAGTTGACGATACATCATGCTCTATTTTCATATATTTTAGGGGTGCCGCCTGTATCGTGTTTACAAAGTGTGTCACGTAACTGGAACCAAATATATACAAAGAAGTGCTTAACCTCAACTTAATAAAACCAACGATGGAGTTTACCGCCATGTGGCTCTCATTATGGTATTTTTATATTGTGCTTAATTTCTTAACTAGGATGAATCATGTAGCATTTCTGTTATTCATTTTGGGGCCAAATGTGCTTCTTTACGTTTTAGAGGGCATTCTAAAACACAGATCTGATTTTTTGTGGAAAGTTGCATGCTACGTAGTGATTTTTCCGACGTTTAAACAAAGCAGCAGAAATATGACCACGTTACTGCGCTCGTATGCTATTGTGCTGCAGCGCTCTCAGACGAGCTTCGAGTGAAACAACCGGCAAGCGGACCGCGGCGAAATGAGCGGCCGCAGCTTAGGCATCAGCTCCGCAGCGCATCAGCATTTAACCTCCCTACCTTTCCTGTATTCATTCTCTCTCTCTGACCGCCACACACGGCAAAGAAACACCATCGTCCCTGAGAAGCAACAGGCTGACGGTCCGCGCGCCGGTTGTTTCGCTCGATGCGCGTTTAAGAGCGCTGCAGTACAATAGGGCATCAGCGCAGTCACGTTGTTTTATTTGATATTTCACGTGCTTTCTTTAAAAGGCAGAAAATATTCACCATGCAGCATGTACGCCGCCAAAAAACAATTGCTTTGGTTGATTTTAAATGCGTTCTACGATGTGACGAAGCACACTCTGCCCTAAAGTTATTATTAAAAATGTTGCATAATTGACCATAATTAATAAACCAACTAAGCGCAATATAAACATACCAGAACGAGCGCCATATGACGGTAAACCATAGGTCATTGGTTTCATTCAGTCACGGTCAAACGCCTTTTTTTTTTAAATATTTGGTTCTACTTACGTCAAACACCCTGCATACTTATTCACTGTCATTTTTTATTGCGGAACTGGCTTGCTATTTGACTTAGGTATATTCGCTTTCCTCTTTAGTTCCCTGTAAAGTTCTTTTTATTTCGTGTTACAAAAAAGCAGGTAAGCAGGCTAGAAGTTGCAATAGCGTGAATAGCAGTGATATCCTTCGACAATTTTTGCCACGCGTACAATACATCAATGGTAAGATTGCACTTTAGTGAATATATTGCTAACGAACACTTTGCGCAAGTTGATAGGTAGAATATGAAAAATCACTGCAGTTTTATGTCGTCAGTCGACTGTGAGCGCTGACTCAGTCGTTATCGTCTTCACGTTATGCTTCACAAAGCTATCGCTACCAGCGTTGTTGCTGCTCTACACCTGTAGGCTGATGCGGTACTGCGAAAACGGTAATACGCTTACGGACATGGTAAGACTCTGCACCAGTGTTTCTGCCATCTTGCGGAGGCTTCTTATTGAAGTTCTTGCAATTAGACGGCAACCCGCTAGCTGGACGCCAAGTAGCGCAGCGACACCCATCATACACAAAAGTATTAAGTAAACAAGTGTCAATAACTTGTTTCGGAAGGAAACTAATACACATTAAGCAAGAAAAACACGACTTTCGGGATTCAAACAGATATTTTACTAAAATAAACAAACTTGGTCGCAGTTAAGACATTTTCAAGCAAACACTTCGGTACATAGGTATTTGAGGCGTCATTATACAGATCTATAATAGGAAATTTACCAATGTATCGAAGTATCTTAAGATACAATTGGGAAGTATCGTATCGGATACATATCATTCCCGAAGTATCTTGTATTTGTATCTCCAATACATACAATTTCAAAGTATCTTTGCCCAGCCCTGCATACATGTAGCACATACCCAGTGAAAGGAAATACAGTTGAGCTGGGCAGAGAAATTGGGCTGTGTCACTGAATAATTGGGTTAAACCTTCGGCCTAGTTGCAGAAGAGATAAAACCAGGCCGATCATGATAAACACGCAGCGCCGCAGGGAGTAAGATAAGACTTTTTTTCATCGAGACTCTGTTCGCGCATGTCATGATACACGCAGTAATCGCTGTTCTATTGACTTGATTAGGAGAGGCGTTGCAAGAGCGAAATTTCAGCCAGCCAGTGCAAAGCAAGAAGACCGTCTGCTTGAAATACTGCGCTGTTGGTGGCGCTAATTACGAGATAATGACTGCGTTATGGGCAGTGAGATTCGGTATTATAAAGTCAAATGACGTAACACCTAAAAAAAAAAAAATCTGCGAAAAAAAAAAATGCGTCGGCCGGGAATCGAACCCGGGCCACCCGCGTGGCAGGCGAGTATTCTACCACTGAACCACCGACGCCAACGGGAAACAGCGGCGTAATTGGTGTACATCACACTAGCTACTCGCGCTCAAGACATTGTGGGGTTTACTTTGCTTTTGTATTGTGCTCACGGTGATTATGCTTAATGTTGTCTCCATACAGGTGCGGTGGTTTTTACGTGCTACAATATAACTAAGCAAGCTCTGGAACTTCCGTGGCGACGCTGGGGGCTGCGACAGGAGTGCTTGGCGCGTAATTTGAAGTGGTGTGCCGAAGAACTACTCGTGCAACGTCTACTACTACTAGTCGTGTTATACTACTACTAGTGCAAACCTATAAGCGTGCACTCAAGCTCTTTCTGCATATCATAGCGTATACCATGAAGCAAACAATGGAGTAAATTGATCGATGAACATCGTTAAATTAAGGGAATGATCATGACGACATTTCAAGCAGGCAATTTCTGCCTCATTGAAAACTCACATAAAAAGGTGAATGGGATTGCTGCACTATCCAGCAGCATTCCAATAAGATAGTCATAATGTATGCTCGTGGAATGTAGAAGACAATAACTTAAAGTGTGGAATGTCAAGGACGTGGTGTAGCGTTAAAAAGAACCAGTGTTCTGTGCGATGCTGGCATGATGTCAAGTGACATGGGCGCGCCATGATAAATCGGGATGAGAGGACGATTTCTAGTTATTTATATGATTCTACAAGTTCAATCGATTTTGGAGAAATAAAATAATGAAAGCGAGATGGACTGTGTCGTAGAGAGAGGGACATGAGTTACATTGAATGGCATTGAGGGACATTAGCCAAACAGTACACCGATTTAGTACGCTGGTAAGATCTCTTTAAAGGGTGTGTATGGATCATGAAAGTTAGTAATCAGCGAACATTTGAATACTACAAGAAACATGAAAGGTAAGCCTTTACTATTTGATAAGGATGGGAGGTGACCGAGGATATTTGAGGAGCTTTTTTCCCCTAAACGAGCCAAATGCGGAAACCAAAACTGGGCTAAATTTCACGCGAACGTAATGCACACCTAAATGTCTTTCATTTTGAAAACATTTATAATCAAAATATATGTCTATTCTTGATTGTAACGTGAACTCAAAAGATAGTTTCGAATAAAAAAAAAATGTGCCAAATGCAGCACCTGTTCGAATCAAACTGAGCCAGATCCATTAAACAATTGCTGCGTCAACACCTTGCGACCAAAACAATCCACGTGGCTGCATTCAGTCTACGGTATGTACGACCTAGTCGCCTTTGCTGTCATGCTTTCACTCCCCAAAAGCTTTTCTTGGGCAAGCTGGTACTTACTTAAGGACGCGATATAAATACTTAGGGGAAGAACTTCCTACTCCTGTCTGCTTCTTAGTGTTTCTTTTTGAGTTTTGCGCTACAGTAATGTCATTCTTTTGCTCCAAGACGTTCCTACTTGAAATGGATGACGACGGAAGGAAACATATTAATGACCGATCTATTACTGAAAGACGAACGAAGAAAAAGTGATTACAAACGGAGCCGCCTAAAACTGCAGCCTGGAGCGAAGCAGAGGAAGAAGAAGAGGAACTGAAGCATTTTTTTAGAGGCCTTCAATAGACGCCAAGCAGAAGAAAATTCGGGCGATGGTCCCAGAAGAGTGTGCCTGTTGCCAGGAAGAACCAGCCACTCGTGCACCTACTCTACATATCTAGCCATTGCAATTACGCCCATACAACAGAGGGCGATACGGACGAAAGCACAATGATACGTTAAATTTGTCGCAAAATATTGGGATATCGTTCATGCGCCGCCAGTTAGGCTATATTTCCTTTGCGTAAGCCTATACAGTCGAACCCACTTATAACGATACCGGTTTTAGCAATATATCGGTTATAACAATGAGAAGCTGCTGCACCGTCAGCTTTTGTATGTTTTCTAGGGTGAAATAACCCGCTTACAGCCATGCCCGCATGCTGCATTATGGGTTGTAACAATGAGTTCTGGCGGTTAGGTGTTCGTGCCGAAAGGTAATGGAACGCGAAATCCTTGAAAAAAAAAGAAGGAAAGGAGAAATTCAAGCTGCTGAACCCCCACCCACAACCCCAACTTCCCCCGGCGTCCCTTCGGATTCGCGGTAAGCTATACCGCACAGCGGTGTGGCACTGTGGCAAAGCTGACTTTTGAAATCCGCTACGGCGCGGGAGCGGTGGTGGCTTCTGTTCATACACCTTCGGACGTGCAGTTTGAGTTAAAAAAAAAAAGATTTGAAGCGTTTTCGGCGTCCGAAACTTCAGACGTTATCATACATTGGCTCTATGTGGCTTGTGGCCGCTTCGTGAGAGCGTCCAAATTTTCAAGCATGTCCCAAAATCGGCTGCTTTGTCATCCTTATCACTGATGTCTGTTGGCATATCTCATCTGATATCAAAGTTTCCTCACAACAGCCTGCCATCCTCCTATTTCGCTTTTTTTTCGTGCAACCCGTTTGTAGCAATTGTCGGTTATAACAATAAAATTTTCGTGGCACTTGAGTAGTGTTAAAAGTGGACTCGACTGTATAGCCAATTCAAGCCCGAATAAAATGTTCTAATCAGAATGTGCCAATTACTGTGTCATATCTATAAAGGCCAAATGCAAAGTTTACTTTTGAACATCAGTTGTGGCCGGCTACATATATTTTAACTGCAATACATCCACAGGTCGGCGAACTCACTCATGAGTCGACTCACTCGGACTCACTCAGACTCAGGTTAAGCCGTGAGTCTGAGTCTGAGTGAGTCTGGCTGAGTAATATCTCCGTGAGTTTGAGTTCGAGTGAGTCCGATTGAAGAAAATTCTCGTGAGTGTGAGTTCGAGTGAGTCCGGCTCAGGAAAATTTTGGTGAGTCTGAGTCCGAGTGAGCCCTAAGCGGAAAATATATTTAATGAGTGATTCTGAGGGAGCTCCACCATTTTTGCCGACTTAAGAATACAGCTTTGGGATGTTTTGGTAACATCAGCGCACTGATAAAACATTCCCGGAGCGGGCTGCGCAATATTATCAATAGCAAGCAACAGATTTTTTTTTCTTTTCTTTTTTCAGTGCCCCTTATTGTGGACTTTGCTCTTTAAAAAAAGAAAAAAAATCACCCCATACAAGCGGTTAAGCGCGACGCGAAGTGTGGCGAAGGGTTGCAGGGAAGACGACGCACGGTGGAGGCGAGAGAATTAGGAGACCACGGAGGTCCCTTATTTGTGTCTATGAACGTTATAGAACATCATTCTGTCTGCATTTTAGCGGACATTTTGCTACAGCCCTGCAATGAAAAAAGGGCTAGTAGTAATTTGGAACCGTGCAAGTGTCTGAAGTGATGCATCAATGGAAAAATCTTCGTTAGCTACTGATTACGAAACAAGCATATATATATATATATATATATATATATATATATATATATATATATATATATATATATATATATATATATATATATATATATATATATATATATATATATATATATATATATATATATATAGTATGAGAGGTGGCACTTCAAGAAAACTTCATTTATTACGTCGACGTTTCGGTCAGAGCGTGACCTTTATCAAGGCTCTGACCGAAACGTCGTTTTCTTGTGCCACCTCTCACTCTATACTTATACGGCAACCACTCCTTCAACTATATATATATATATATATATATATATATATATATATATATATATATATATATATATATATATATATATATATATATATATATATATTTACATACGCTTCTAAAAACTGTTTATTTGTGACGTTTCGATCGGAGACCGATCTTGATGAAGATCGGTCTCCGATCGAAACATCACAAATAAACAGTTTTTTCAGAAGCGTATATATATTTTTCCTATTTGTACTACGGCAACCGAAGCCAGACTCTTCATAATCTACGTATATATATATATATATGAGTGTGTGTGTGTGTTAGTGAGGGAGTGAGTGCGCTCGCGTGCGCGTTGTGTGCGTGTATATCGCAAGTATCCCTCACTTTTTCTGAACGAAGACTGCTTCAAATAGACAAAACGTATTGGATATTATAATACTGTTTTTCATTTTACGTGTCGAAACCACGATATGGTTAAGAGCCACGACGTCGTGTAGGGCTGCGGAAATTTCGACGAGGTTCTATTATTTCGCTTCCATCGATATGCGACCGCCGCTGCCGGAATCGAACCGGCGACCACCTGGTCAGCAGCCGAGCACCGTAACCACTACACAAGCGGGGTGGACATTGGGGATTGTGGCAGAAGATTGAAGCGTTAAGTCCAAGACGGGAAACCTTGGCTCTAACTTTCCCAGCATCAACCGATATGTTCCAATATAAATGAACACTGTAAGTGTCCACAGAATCCATTACGGCCATAGACTGATTCGGCTTCGTCACTTGGTACTCGCGTTTACCCTGAAGCTTTAGCGCCAACTCGCAGGCACACAAGTGGTTTCCATGAATACCTGCGGGCATCCGAGTCGAGTAAATCCTCCTCCCAGCCACATTGCAGCGCCCACGTGGGCGCGCAAGTACTGCTGGTAGTCGAGCAGGCGTGGTGCTCCGAAGCGGTTGTGCGCTCGCAGGGGCAATGCATACGGAATGCCCAGCGTCCGGCGCACCCGCACGCCGTTCACCAGCTCCACAGCGCTGTCCGCTGCCCCTCTGTCTGCCGATAGGCCTCCGTATGGACTCGCGGTCAGCAACAGGTGGACGATACCCGTGCTCACCACGCCGCCAATCACCAGAACGGCCAGCACGTCTGCATATACAGGGAGAGCACTGACCGAATGAAACGCCGTGGCACGTGCTTCCATGTGCTACCGGATGGCTGTCGATCGTTCAGCATGCCGTGTCCTGGACGCCCTAAGTGACTAAACTCACGCAGAGTGCTGAGTTGGCATTTTGACTTTGAGGGCTGGAGACCTGGGTCTCCCTACTGGGTTGGGTCTTCCGTACTCGCCCCTCTACATGTTTTAATAGAAGGTACCTCAACAGGGACCCGTTGGAAATTTGAGCCATGCAGTAGATATTTCAGCACCGTTGTAGGCGTTAGCGAAAAAATGTAACTAAATACATAAGTCTTTAGGATAAAAACAAGAAATTGGAATGTTATACAACGTAAGGCTAGCAGCTAACTGCTGTAGCAAACCTACCTGCACTCAGCTAAAGGCTGAACCACATGCAGCGTTTTTTCCGGCGTTTTCTGACGTTGCGTCTCTCGGCGTCATGACATCAACGCCGCCAGAGAGGGCGGCCAACCACATGGAAAGCGCCGAGGCCAGCGCCAGCCCAGCGTCACGCATGCGACCAAAGGGAATGAACCTGATACTTCGCAAAGCAGTCTGAAGTATCCGTCACTTCACCAACAAAAATATACCTGATTACAGGTTTTATGTCTAACTTGCAGTTCTGTAGTGAGGGAAACAAATCACAGTGCCGCCGAAAGGCTATTTTTGTTTACTTTACTTGTAACGCCACCTATTGAGCATAAGAAGAACCACAAACTCGTAATATATGGCCTCTGAGCTTGAAGTTGTCGCACGTTTTTGAGGCCACGTATTCGGCCAATACACTCAGGCCTGCGAAGCCTACCGATGAACTTGAGGATGGCGCTCGGAAACTGTTCGAAGAAATCCCGAGCGCTTGCTGTCGAAGCTTCTGAGGAACAAGCTAAGTCAAATACAAGCATCGGTTGAGAACTTGCGGGTCCCACAGAGCACGGCGACGACTTAATAGATCTGAGGCGGGTGGCAGCCATTTTGGCAGCAGCGACGACGCTGTTACGTAGCGGAAGTTGCTGCCAGCCGCGCGCTGATTGGTTCTCCGTCCATCGAACGGCTTCCGGCGGCGACGCTGACGCCGGTGATGTCTGGACCGTCCTGAAGTGGACGTTTCGGCCACCGTCACCGGTAGCGTCGACGCCGATGACGCCGGCGTACGAAACGCCGGGAAAACGCCGGGAAAACGGTGCATATAGTTCGGCCTTAACTCAGCAAAACGCTGGCGCAAGAAAACGTGGCCACTGCAGCGAACGAAGCGACCTTCGTGCTGTCCATCCCTTCAACGGAGACTTGGGGGTGGGGGGTGGAGTGACAGCACAAAACGTACAAAAGTATGCCGATCCCTGTCAAGATGGGGTGACCGCGCATGCTCCCCTCCACGCATGCCCCCCCTCCGAGACCCTCATGGGTCTTTCGCATGATGCAAGATGGGCGGCGTGTTTCCTCTCTGTTTGAGCAGAGATAGCCGGCTGCGCTCGCACACTTTCACTCGCACATAGAAAGTACGATGCATGGGCGACATAATCGCGCTTGGTCTTTATACGGAAACTAACGGCGACGTCGACACCGACGGCAAGATCGTGCTTGGAATGTCCATATTCGCTATCGCAATAAAAGTAACGCTGTGCCGGTAACGCCGCTACTTGCAACGCGTTATAGCCAACACTGGCTCTAACACGCTATGCAGGAAGCATTGCATGTACGTTCCTGTAAAGTGCATGATACATGCGCAGCACAACTTGGGGCCCATCTATAGCTGAAATTTTTTTTGTAATAACCGGTTGTGTCTTTATTGAGTGGTGGAACCATCCATGAATTCGCGCCCAACTTCATGGTTAAACGATAGTGACGTGCTCGTTAGAGAATAAGCAGTATGTATAAGAACCTACCAGAAACAAGCAAACGAGTTTTCTTCTATTAGGGGCGAAGCTCCTTATGCCGTGGGTCGTGCGTCCCTTGTAGTTTGTAGTACGTAGTAGCCACCTGCGTGATGACGATGACGCTGCCATCACGGCACACCAGATGGAATGTGGTGTGCCGTGATGACGATGACGATCGCGATGCCATACAACACATGGCATCGCGATATGGTCTCACATGCACATCGTTTGACCACATGCAACCAACCACCATCACGTCTTTGCCGTGGGTCGTGCGTCCCTTGTAGTTTGTAGTACGTAGTAGCCACCTGCGTAACCAGCAGTATCTCCCTGTGTGATGACGATGACGCTGCCATCACGGCACACCACATGGAATGTACCCACTATGCGTCATAACGATGATGCTGATGACGATGGCGATCGCGATGCCATACAACACATGGCTTCGCGATATGGTCTCACATGCATATCGTTTGACCACATGCAACCAACCACCATCACGTCTTTGATGATGTACCTCCAGAGCTTCGCCCACTCATCATCATTGACTCCGCGGATATGCTGTGATTTTATTTACAACTGATTCGGGTACACGGCTTAACCTAAAAATAGAACTAAACATAATCATACATGCCTGTTTCCCTGCAGATGTTGCAAAATCGACTTATCGACTGCGTTGTGCATCAACCGACATTCATTGTTTTCCGGTGGACGAGTTCTCAACTTGCGAGCCCTTCGTGCACTTTCACCGAGTTGAAGATAAATAAAAAGAATTCCCATTTTTTAAAGCTTAGGTGTTACGAACATTATACAAAAATTTAAGACGCTCTAGAGCAGGGGTCGACAACCTGCAGCCCGCGGGGCAGTATTATGCTGTCTCCCGCAACAGATCAACCCTCCCCTCCCGCCACCCCCCACTTACCGACCAACACCTCCCGGCTAATCCATGAACACCTCCACGACTTTCTGCTTCTGCCGTTGAGCAACCTTGATGTAGATATTTGTGAGTAATCACCGAAAGTCTCACTGAAAGAGCTTTTAGGGGCGAAGCTCCTTATGCCGTGGGTCGTGCGTTCCTTGTTTGTAGTACGTAGTAGCCACCTGCGTGATGACGATGATCGTTCATCACGGCACACCACATGGAATGTGGTGTGCCGTGATGACGATGGCGATCGCGATGCCATACAACACATGGCATCGCGATATGGTCTCACATGCACATCGTTTGACCACATGCAACCAACCACCATCACGTCTTTGCCGTGGGTCGTGCGTCCCTTGTAGTTTGTAGTACGTAGTAGCCACCTGCGTAACCAGCAGTAACTCCCTGTGTGATGACGATGACGCTGCCATCACGGCACAGCACATGGAATGTACCCACTATGCGTCATAACGATGACGATGACGATCGCGATGCCATACAACACATAGCATCGCGATATGGTCTCACATGCATATCGTTTGACCACATGCAACCAACCACCATCACTTCTTTGATGATGTACCTCCGGAGCTTCGCCCACTCATCATCATTCACTCCGCTAATATGCTGTGATTTTTTTCTGCGGGATTGTAAGCTATGTTTATAAATTGCAACTTTATGACATGCGCGCCAAAAAAAGAAAAAAAAAACAAACAAGAAACGCATGATTTCTATTCCAGTTTTGTACATTATTGTCAATTCGCCCATTTCTTTCTATTTGCCAGCAAAGCAACCCTCCTCCTTCCCCTTGATTTGCCCTGCGGCCCCCGCCGTGTCCGTTTCATCACTTGGCCCTCCGCCTGAAAAGGTTGGCGACCACACCTCTAAAGTGTTTCTATAACCGTGACACATTATTTTTTTTACCTGGACTTGATAACAAACGGCCCAGATCTGTGACGGGCTGTATATTTGTTTTCAAAACCGATCAATCATAATCATTGGCGCCATCATCAACGCTTTGCGTCTGCGGCGGATATGAGTCAAGAATGAAATCTTGTTACTCGGCGTGTTAAATCAAGAATCAAGAACGTTTATTTCCAACAGTAGTTGTTGGGGGTCACCCCGGGCGAAAAGCGGCGAAAATGCAGCTTGAAAGTGCCTGAAATGCCTCTATCAACCACAGATGTCGACCTCCGCCAAATGAAACCGAAAAAAAAAATGCTTCGTTCGATGCCCTAGGACAGCTCGTTGTAACGGTTGTACAGTAAGGATATATTGTGCATACGTGTCAGTATGCTCTAGTACAGGCTATCTGCGCGGCGAGGATTGGATAGACCTTCTTGAAGATAACGAGCAAGTGACACACACTACTACAAACATCGTGAATGCGGGCACGAAGGGCAATGGCAAAAGCCTCAGTGGGGTCGCGCATGCGCTATTACGGATGCTCCTTGATGATGGTGACTTGAGTAAAATTCGTGTTGCACATTACGAAGCCTGCTTTGATGATCCCTGTGGTTCTACGTGACGAAACCCCGAAATGATTTTGAGCCATGCCGTTGTGGCGAACTCCGTATTAATTTCGACGACCTGCGGCTCTTCAACGAGCACCTAAATCTAAGCACGCGGGTACTCTCTGCACTTCGCCCCCCACCGAAATGCGCTCGCCGTGGCCGGGAATCAACGTTGCGCCTTTGAGTTTAGCAACACCACCCTTTACGTGCCAATCTACTACGGTATGTAGCCGTGGTATGCTTTTAAGTTCTGGTACAACGTTTGTTGTGGGCAGGCTCTTCGAGGTGCCCCTTGGTACTGCCGGCTGGCGAAGGGCCTTTAACAGAAAGGCACCAAGGGAACATGCACTCGCAAATGGGACATTTCCAGGCCAAAATGAACTGACGTCCTCCCTTAAGGGCATATACATCGGTTGAAGAAGGCGGCAGGCAGGGCGAGAATTTCGGTAGTTTTCTCGGCTCCAGGTGAGCTGAACACCTTGGTGCAAAAAGGTCAGTCAGCATGACTCTCCAACAATAACAAATTGCACGAGAACAAACATCAAGCGTCCTTCACCAGCTGTACCACAGGAGTCGTTTATGACATTCCTCTGAGCAGCGGCCGTTCCTGTGTAGTACAAAGCGGACACTGCTTTAGCGATCGTCCCCGAGAGTACGTCAACAACGTTAAATAGAGGGTTGACAGCAACCCAGCTCTGCCGTGCAGGTTATGTAAGTGCAACTCGAATTACAGTAATTTCACCATCATCAAGAGGCATGCAGATCACCTTTCACAAAAGGTCCTCGTCATTGTCACGCGCGGTCCTTCGTGCTTCTATTCAACATCCATCCGAGTACTCATCAAGAAAGTCACACAGCTGAACGATTAGTACGCGTACATCTTCGTTCGCCTAGAACCCGAGAAACATTTACATTTCTGTGTTCGTCACACGTGTTCATGCTTTCTTCTTTGCCGTATGTGGCTCTACGTTTCGCGCTCGCGCACTAAAGCTTTGTTGAAAGCCGTCGCCATTGTCACGTGATCCCCTTCATCTGGACCAGTGTTGTACACGTTCCTCTAAAACAGGAACGAAAGCTCGTTCCTCGTTCCTTCCCAATTTCGGAACGAGTTCCAGTTACAAGTTCCTCGAATGCAAAAGGAACTCGTTACAGTTACGTTTCCAAATTTGGAACGTGTCGTTACATTAACGTTACATTTGAGTTCTTGATAAATATATAGCGTCTGATAATCCTGGGGCAAAATAAAGCGAGCAATTTAAAGCTACCATTGGGCTACATATATCAAACGAATTTAACATTGCCGACAGCAGGTTATACATAGGTAAAGCAGTCTAAATAAACGCTCCTCGACAAATTTTTTCAAGACCACCGGACTTACTACATACATGTAATTGCAACTTTCGTGCTCGCCTATTTCAAGTCCAATACATGCGGCACTTTTCAAAGTCGGTCTTCAAAGGCGCAGTCAGGATATTGAACTTCACATATTCAAATAGAAATCTCCACCAATGCACCAATATAATGGAGTTTCTTGCACAGGAAATCACCTCGAAAGGGCCAATACTTAGGCGTTTAATGAGTACTGATTCAATATCTCTGTGTGAGCAGGAAATAATGTTCAGGATACACATTTGCGCCTTAGTAAAGTCCCCGTTTCACAGTCAGCGAACATATTTCTGTATATTTCGTCCTCTGCCTTTCTACCTTTGCTTTCTTTCTTGCCTTTAGATCTCTATGTTTTTCTCTTTCTCCATATTTTTTTCGCTATCGCTCTCTCTCTCTCTTTGTCTCTCTGTGTACGTTCGCTCGCCTTCTATCTTTTTTTCTTTTTCTTTTTCCCTGTCTATCTATACTCGTTTTCCCCTCCTCCTCACCATCACTTCTCCTTCCCACCCCTTGATATAGTGTACTATACAATGATTTTCTATACACTTCTAGCGCGCGCGCATGTTCCAGAAAAACGCATAGCCAATAATTTCCTCAACATCCTACTTCATTAGTATATGGTTACTCAGCTAAGATATGTATACGAGCAGATCCAAGGTCAGCCAGAATGGTATATTGCATTGGTGAGGTGTTTATCCTTACCACGGTTCTAGTGTATAATTGGAAATGGCAGCTCTTTGATGTACTCGCTCTAGAGATGAATGCGAATTCTTCAGTACTTTGTGTTCGTCGTTGGGTCACGATACGAGCAAAATGAACATACTGGTTCTCTGTCTGTATTGAATTGCTTCAAAGTGCCATGCCTATGTTGAATAAATACCATGAAAGAAAAAAAATTACACCATCTCCCGCTAAAGGGAACCATGTGTACATGCGAAGCAGCGGGCGCTAACCGCTTACACTGGGGGCGGCGTTGACGCTGGCGCTCATCGCAGCGTTGCGCGGGAGAGAAAACTGGGGAGGCGCAAAGCACGCAGTGATGGAGCGGTGTTTTCTACTGGAACATGCCAATCGCTGCTAATGGGCAATGAGAGACAGTAGACTCCGACTGGACACAGAGACCCGCAGTCCGCTTTTAGTTAACGCGCACGCTGCGAAATTTTATTGTTCAACAACGCACAGGAGAAATCTCCCACCGGCACCACCTTGGAGGTCAAGATTCAGTGCCATGAACGGTTGTGCAGCGCGAGCAGTCGGTTTTTTCAACTAAGACACTCGCTTGCAGACGCTTCCTGCGTCGGCGTCGCGAGGCGAGAGAGGGAGGAGCGTAGAAGAGGGGAGAGAGAGGGGGGGGACGCGCAGTGGGAGTG
Organism: Rhipicephalus appendiculatus; assembly: GCA_030522465.1. NCBI lineage: Eukaryota > Metazoa > Arthropoda > Arachnida > Ixodida > Ixodidae > Rhipicephalus > Rhipicephalus appendiculatus. Next base: position 23,844 of record JALIZH010025424.1, read on the forward strand.
TGGACGCCGCGGGCAGGGATGCCTAGAGGAGAGAGAGGGGGAGCGTAGGAGGGGAGAGAGGAGGCGCATGCGCAGTGAGGGTGTGGTTGCCGCGGGGAGGGATGCCTAGAGGAGAGAGAGGGGGAGATTTTAAAGGGTGTGCGCATGCGCAGTAAGGGTGGTCACGCCGCACACCACCACCGGATTAAGCTTCGCCATAAGATGCTTCACATCTAAAAAGAAAAACTAGATAGCCGAGTGGTTGCGACGCTCACCTTCAGATCGTGGATAGGCGGTGTCGAATTTCGCCTCGCCTCGCCGAAAACATTTTATAGCCAATAATTGATATCTTTAACTATATTCCTTCTTTTCGGTCTCTCTGTACTAGTCCTCTCGCCCCATAAGCGTTACTGCATCCCGCGCCAGTCAAATCAGCGCCCGTGTTCTGGGAGAGAAGCAGAAGAGGATGGCGATGACTAAGAGAGTGCGTGCTGGTTCATGATGATGATAATTTTCTTTCTACGACACATGGAAACCTCGAGCATAACATCTCTGCTGTAAAGATTGAGCTGTTCCTCCCGCACGTGGTCAGTATCGGCGTATTTCGCTTTCCTGCGCCCCCCAGCGGGCGCCTTGAAGTAAAAAGCCGGCAAATTCCACGCACTGTGGGAATCGATGTAATGCGAAGCAGCCAGGAAGGAGCAAATCATGCTTTACATAATTTGCATGTCATGTTTTACATGTTAGGACCTGTCATTTATGTTAGTCATACAGTCACGTTCCGAAATACCAATTTTGGTGTATATCAAGCTAGCGAAATGGACGCAAGCGCACCATGAGCGTGGCATGTAAATGGCGTTGTAGATGACGCATGCCAAGATTTTCATGTTACCACCTGCCACTTATGTTCGTTATACAGTCATGTCACTCAATACCAAATTTGGTGTATATCAAGCTATCGAAACGGCCGCGAGCGCGCCATGAGCGTGGAATGCAAGTGATGTCGCTCATGACATGTCATGATTTCCATATTACCAGTTGTCCTTTACGTTCGTCATACAGTCATGTCACTCAATACCAAATTTGGAGTATATCAAGCTAACGAAACGGCCGCGAGCGCGACATGAGCGTGGCATGCAAGTCATGCCGCACATGACAAGTCATGATTTCCATATTACCACTAGTCATTTATGTTCGTCATACAGTCACGTCACTCAATCCCAAATTTGGTGTATATCAAGCTAACGAAACGGCCGCGAGCGCGCCATGAGCGTGGCATGTAAATCATACTTTTCATGACAAGTTATCATAATTTTCATGATATGACCAGCCATTTATGTTCATCATACAGTCATGTTATGCCATACCAAATTTGGTACAAATCCCATTAACGATACGGCCAGGAGAGCGCAAAGTCGTAGGCGGCTAGATAGATAGCTAGATAGATTACGCTCAAAGTCGCCGAAGTCGGGTAAGAAATGCTTCGCATTTAAAAACCAGGATGCATCATAGTCACGTGATGGGCGAGCGCTACATTTTCGCGCCCCACATGGTCGCCCATCCACCCTGTTCTGCATGATAGGCTGCGTGCGTCCGCCTGTTGAATGCCGTGGAACGTTTAAAGAAGGAACGCCGTTGCCTCTACCGTTCCTGCTTAAACGTAACGAGTTACCGTTACAGTTCCACCGATCCTGAATGGAACGGCGGCGTTGCTCCGTTCCTGCCAAAAGGAACTAGTTCCTGGAACGTCGTTCCTTGAAGCGCCGTACCGTGCAACACTGATCTGCACCCCGTTTTCGCCCTATTTACAGTAGTTTGTGTTGGTGGCAACAAACTCGGCAACCATCATTTGTGAAACAATAAATGTTAGCGACTTACAAAGACTGTTTCTCCTTTCCTTTGACCAGAACTCTCGATACCAGACCCTTTCGATGCTGGCGGCATAGGACAGGCTGATAGATGCACGGGAACTCATGCTTTGTTATTGTCGTTATTACCATAAACTTGTAGAACATACAGCTTGTTGTTGGTGCTGGGCTTCAAACATGGTACGTATCCACTACAAGAAATGAACTAGAAATCGCCCAATCATATCACGCTGCATCATTCTAAGCCGAAAAATTAAAGGCCCAACACATGAAAGCGGACGGTATGTTCACTTCAGACAAAGCGGCGGCAGCGCAGCTGAACAAGCAATCTCGGCTGTTATATAGAACTATTTTATTACACTACATTATACACGAGGGGTGTTCAAATGAAAATGTACAAAACGACACTGTCGGTATAGATGAAGACTTCATTCATGCAATACACTATATGTGCCTGATCACAACGATCCCATCGATGAACGAGCCAAACGATTCCTTGTACCCGGAATTCCTGCGGCCGTGACGAGACCTAGTCCTTCACATCGTCCTTGAGTTTGTCG